>JANHGL010015230.1:20675-44718 GCA_024611195.1 Ceyx melanurus | reverse complement strand
CTGGGATGCATTAGGAGAAGTGTGGCCAGCAGGTCAAGGGAGGTTCTCCTGCCCCTCTACTCTGCATTGGTGAGACCTCACCTGGAATACTGTGTCCAGTTTTGGACAGCCTAGTTCTGGACAGACAGAGATTTACTGGAGATAGTCCAGCACAGGGCTACCAAGATGATTAACAGAGTGAAGCATCTCCCTTGTGAGGAGAGGCTGAGAGAGCTGGGGCTCTTTAGCCTGGAGAAGAGGAGACTGAGGGGGAACCTCATCAATGCCTATCAATATGTTAAAGGTGAATGTAGAGAGGATGGAGCCAGACTCTTCTCAATGTCATCCAATGACAGGACAAGAGGTAAGTGGTGCAAGTTGGAGCACAAGACGTTTAGGGTAAACACAAGGAAGAACTTTTTCTCAGTGAGGGTGACAGAGCTCTGGAACGGGCTGCCCAGGGAGGTTGTCGAGTCTCCTTCTCTGGAGACACTTAAGAACTGCCTGGATGTGTTCTTGGGTGACTTGGTCTAGGTGATCCTGCTCTGGTAGGGTGGTTGGACTAGATGATCTTCTAGGTCCCTTCCAACCCCTAACATCTGTGAATCCGTAATGTTGGCTCAACTTTGAGAAGAGATTGGACTAGGTGATGCCCAGAGAAACCAGAGTTTTTATGATCATTTGTTGATGATCTAAGATGCAATCCTTGTTAGGTCAGATCTGTTTCTCATCCATCCTTATTTCTTGGCTATACCAATGAGCTTTTCTGAAGATGAGAAAAATTAGTATGTTTTTAAAAAAATAACGTTTTCATATCTTCCTGGCTACATTTACAACATTGAAACAGCACCTCCTACCAAGCACCGTTATTATACATCAGAGCCCAGTAGTTCAGTGCATTTTCAAGAAAAATATCCCCAAATGTCCACATTAGTTGGGCTTGGCTGTAGGACAACTGGCTCCTGCACAGCCATACAGCTGAGCTCCACAGATTTTATTCAAGTATTTGTGCTGGTCCCTGACAGCTGAAGATTGGCCTCAGTGGTTACCGAAGATGCATGCACATAGGTTTATTAAAAAATTAATCTCTTCTTCTTAGTCATTACTGCGAATAGATTATGTGTGTCAGCTGATATATATATTTTACATCTCAGGGCTACAGGGACCACCAGGGACAAAGGGGGACCAAGGAATCCAAGGTAAGGCTTTTCTGACACCTGAATTACTTCTATGGATGAACATAAAGTGGCTTTATGGATTATTTTATGGGCAGTCTTGTCCTTAGCCCAGGTGTAAGTAGGTAGGAATGTCATTGGAGTTGAAGGAAATAAGCCTATATAAAACCAATGTGAAGAAAAGCAAAACTTAGTTGGGAAGAAATCTTATTTTTCAAGTCAACATGCACCAGCCACAGTGAACTAATTTCCCACTGCCACCTGCACCACTCTCAAGGAGTGGTGAGCAAACTTTGGCTCATGCCTTCAGCTGAACTGTGTGGCCTGTGGCTGACTTTCACTACACACCACACTCCCTGAAGCATCAGAAAGGTGATGTTGTTCTTGCAGGTTTACGTGGACTGCAGGGTGCAAATGGGAGCAAAGGAGATCCTGGTCCTGCTGGCCCAAGGGGTGCACCAGGAGTGAGAGGAGAAAAAGGAGACATGGGGTTTGCAGGTAAGACTTCTTCAATATCTCAACATTTTTAACATTCTCCCATGCATTCCAGTTTAGACTCATTCTACCTAAAACACCAGAAGTCTTTTTAGGTCAGGTATTTCATAAAAATCCAGTCAGCCCTGAGTGTAGCTTGCCAGTCAATGAGGTTGCTGGATGAATAGGACACTTGACTTTATCTGAAGGGATTTAATTTCATGTCATGCTTCAGCAAAGCTTCCAGAGGAGCAGTGGGGGAAGCAGATGTGCAAAACATTGACTCTGCATGGTGGAAGTCTCCTTACAGAGCATATTTTGTCTAATGAAAGCTAAAGGTATTCAATTATAAGTCTATCCCAGAATAAAGCAGTGATGTTTGCAATAGGATTTTCATGGTATAAAAAAAAAATTATAATTTCTATGCACAAGCAAATGGATGTTAGTTCTCACCTTAGGAAAATCTATTACTGAGAACTTTGTATCTTACATAAGCCTGATGTTTACACACTTAAGTAGAAGAGTTATGCATCATGTTTCCAATGTAACATGCATTAGTGGGCATCTCCTGGTGTTCTTACATGGGCTGCATCCAGAGAGGAAAGCTGAAATCAGGACAGCAAAAGAAAGCAGATATGTTTGGTGCAGACCATTGAGGAGAGTTGGACAGGTTGATCAGAGCTTCTGCAGAATTTCCATCAGGTCCCATATATTCCAATGCACTCACTAGCACAAGATGCTCCAGAAGAGAAGGAAGGAATACTGGAAACCCAGGACTTTGGGATAATTCTGGAGCAGAAAGATGTCAGTCTTTAAATCGGACACTGACAGATCATTAAGCTCTTTTGGAGCATGCTGATCACCTGTTCAAAGAAGAGAAGGCTAAGGGGAGATAAAGCTCCACTGTAAGCACAGGAATGGAATTAAACTGTCCTCTTCTCTACTGTGACTATGAGAAAGGAAGAGTTCAGAGTGCAATAAGGGGTATTTAACTAGAAAATATTTTTGAGGTGCCATCCAGCCCTGTCCTCCTTCAGCTTCATGGGAATGTCACTGAATGGTAAAAGCAGGTATGAGGCCAAACTTTGCTGCTGGTGCAGCTAGATGGAGGTGTTCCACTGGCTGCAGAGATAATCAATCTGATTTTTTTTTAAATTATCTGTATGTTGTGCTATTTCATAGGTATCAAAGGCCAGAAAGGCGAAACGGGTGAGAAGGGAGACCCTGGGCCCCGTGGACCCCTGGGTCCTCAGGGACAGCAGGGAGTCCCAGGGCTGCCAGGTTTCAATGGTAAGTGCAGAGGACATGGCACAAACCACCATCAGCACGTGTGTGCTGTGGTGAAGGGCAGTTCTTAGCTGAAGTATTTGGCTAAGCCTTGTTAGCACTGATGCTAGGACTGATGCTAGGATGTTGTTACAGGTAGCGTGGGAGAGCATGGAAGACCTGGGCAGAAAGGAGAGGCAGGTAAGCAGTACAGAAGGTTCAGTTTCTTCTAGAGTTATCAGATGAATCTCTTTTAGATTGTGATTCTTGAGAAGAAAAACTGCAGCCAGGCTAGATCTCAGCCTGGGTAAGAGAAGATGATTATGATTAAATGAAGAAACCATGTCAACATTGTGCAAAGCCTTCCCACAGTCTCTGCTGTCCAATCTGGACTCAATCTCTATGCAGAAGAATAAGAGAAAAAGAAGGATCCTGTACTATGGAGGGTCATGTCCTCCTTCCTGACACATGTACATGGGCAGAAATTGGATACTCTCTTAGGAAGGCACTTGGGCATCTCAAGGCTGACAATCTGTGAAGACTTGGGTCCATACAGCCTTTCACTCCAGGCCATCACTCACTGCACCGCTGAGATGAGCACTGCCAGGGGAGGATTGCAATTTGGAGAGACCTGGCATTTGTTTTGCCTTCAGAGGGTCAACTCAAACTGCACAGTACAGGGACTTGTGATTGAGCTATCTTTCATTTTTCTCATTCATATATTGTGTTGCATTTTACATGTTCTGCTTCTGCACAACCTCAAGGTGAAACTGGACAACGTGGACCTATGGGATTCCCTGGCCCTGAAGGCAGACCTGGTCAGAGAGGAGAGAAGGGGGACCATGGGCCCAGTGGTATTCCAGGTACTCAAACTTATAATTCGCTCACCTCCTACTCTGGCCTCTCGTTGTGTGATGGCTTTGCCCTTATTGATTCATTTTTAATTTTAGGAATACCAGGCATTGCAGGACCCAGAGGTGAAAAGGGAGACAGTGGAGTACCAGGTAAAGGAGAATAAAACAGACTAAGGACACTGGAAAGGGATCTGCAATAGCAAGGAGATTTGTTGAGTCCTGTTCTTGGGACTTAAATGCATCCCAGGATGTTATGATGGGCCTGGGCCTCTGACAGACTGTTTTAGAGTTAAATAACAAGACCATTTTGTTATTTCTCTTGAATCAACCTTTTAATCCCTGAAATTATGTAGCACCTTCAACAGAATGAGACAAATATCCAAGTGCTGTTACAATTCTGCATTCATTGATACTTGGAGGACAGGGATAGGAGTCAGCTGGCCCATAATTATGTGCTTGCATATGCCTGATGCACATGTCTAGGGTCTCTATATGGTCAGTGAAGATCCATCTGGAGGAAAGGTATCATCAGTGGAGTTTAGGATATTAAATAAATTACAATAAATTCATCTGCCTCTACTGAATATAATGGGAAATAAGATAGTTCAGAAACAGATGGCTAGTGTGGACAGTTAAATTAGATGAGTTGGTATCCATCATAAATACTGGTTTGCATAAGCTTTTATAAATGTATAAATACATGTCTTATAAATGTTTGATTTTTTATTATCTTAGGTCCTCCAGGGCAAAAGGGAATGAAGGGAGACCAGGGTCTACCAGGTAAACTGTTGTTTGACATCATGACTTATTCTGAAGATGCAAAGCACTTTAAATGCCACATTCCACTTCTTTGCATCAATGTGAAATGCTTGTAATGTTCTTTCCTTGGGAAGGAATAAAGGCAATGACTTTCTTGCTTTCCACTCAGGCAGCCCAGGCCTAACTGGTCAAAAAGGAAGCAGGGGTGATTATGGCAGTCAGGGGCCAAAAGGAGAACCAGGAGTAAAGGGAGCCAGGGGAGACCATGGAATCCCTGGTAAGGCTGTTTGCTGTGAGATCTATGTACCTGATGGCGTGTTTGGGTTTGGGACTGTACATCACAGACTGACACAAACTACTATGGGGAATGCTTACAGAGCTCATTTAGAGGAACTCATTAGACAGATCAGGCTGCCCAGAAGATGAATGTGTAGAGTGTCACAACTACACCTTGGAAGATATGTTAAAGTACATGGAAGAAAACAGATCCATTAGATTTCCTGAAATCCCGGATTTCAGTACTGGAACAACCCATGTTCCTTTCTGCTTTGTTCAGAGACATCTTGCAGCACACCGTGCTGCTGGGATAAATCCCACATAAATGTGGCAGCCAGGAACACAGAATCAGAAACATAAGTGTTATTTAACTATGTCTCACTAGTTGCAGAACACAAAAATAGTTTAAAAGGGCCAATTCTACAGCTACTCCCCATCCTTACCCCCTTCCCTTCCAATCACAGAATGCTTCCAAAACCCCCAAGACTGTGAGCTCAGGTTAGGGACTGCTCTCTGACCAGGTCTCATGTCCTGGTTCCCAGAAGGAGATAGCAATGTGTGTTTTGTGGAGGTCGCTTTTGGGAGAAGAGCTCATTGGGTTGTTTTTTTTAAACACGCCCTCTCAAGATTGGGATGCTGCATAGAAATGTGGAGGACTACTGGGAGTGGCATTCTGCTGTTTTGTAGCAGCACCTAGAAAATAAACCTCATAATGTAGATCTTTCTGCAAGCAGAGATACCATGCATGCTTCTGGAGAGCCCAAAGGCTATCAGAGATGTCATTTTACAGGTGGTAATGAGAGTAAAACACATTTCCTACATGTGAGTGGATGGGACTTTGCAAGTGGCCATTTTCTTGGGTCACATGTTAAGAAGACTTTGCTGTATGTTATCCTACTTTTCTTGCCATGTTTTTTTTTACATACCTTTAGTCACTTCAGGGGTCCATGCCACAAGGGAACTGAGCCCTTATATCTCTGATTCAGACAAATATTCAGAAAAAAAACACCCCAGGATTTTCCCAAAAACAGCTGTTATTTTTTTTTTATTCTTATTTATTTATTTATTTATTTATTTATTTATTTATTTTTTAATGTGGAACAGGTTCCCCAGGAATGAAAGGGAGCAAAGGTGAAAAGGGACAAGGTACTGAATTTTTATTTCTTCTTCTCTCACTTGTTTCTGGCACTGAAGCTATCCAAATTAGGACCAACATTCCCCACTGTGCACACTGGTTAATCCCCAGCACAGCTACCAGAACCAAGGGCTTCGTGCTCTGAGCTGCAGCCTGGTGTCTCCAGACCCAGGATAGGACTTTGAATTGTTCAGGTTTGAGATATTCATAATTTCCTGTACCACTATGGCTACAGACCTGGAGATGATAACATTCATCCAGTTTGGGCAGGTACTGCACCTGTCTTTCAATGTGCTTTCTTCCTTATGCCTGTATGACCAGTAGAGTTATTTCTTCTTTGAACTCTCAGCCAACTTCAGTCCCTGGATACGAATTGCGGAAGGGGGTAGGAGGGGCCGTGTGGAAATCTTTCACCAAGGGTCTTGGGGAACAATATGTGATGATGGCTGGAGCACCCAAGATGCCAATGTGGTCTGCCGAATGCTGGGATACAGCTATGCAGTGTCTGCTTTCACAGCTACAGCAGGTGAGTCCACAACAGCTTTCCACCTCACCAGGCCTGGCATGGGAGGCTACACATGCCCAGAAAGCACCACAGCAAGGTGTCTACTCAAGCAGCAAGAGAGCAAAGAGAATCTCCTCAAAGGGGTAGACTTGGGGTGAGGGCATTGCATGTCAAGCACTGCTTGAACTGTGCCCAAAGTTTCATTTCCAACAAGGTTACTGTGCAACCCAATGCATGTCTGCTATCCACAGAGGACTCTTTAGGGAAAAAGAACCAAAAACATATTCCTCTTTCCCTTGTCCAATATTTTTGTCTGTTTAATTTGTCTCCCGAAGGCACTGGAAAAATTTGGCTTGATGACGTGGCTTGCAATGGGAATGAAAGTTCAATTTTCGACTGTTCAAAACCTGACTGGGGTGTGAACAACTGTGCCCACAGTGAGGATGCTGGAGTGGAATGCATTTGATGGTTCTCAGAGGCCTCCCAAGGAGCCACTGCCCACTTCTACTCTCTATGAAGCTCTTCTTTGTAACATGAATCTAATTTCATCAGGCTGTGCTTATAGTCTTTTTACTAGGTCATAAAAATATTGACAGAGAAAGCAAAATTTTCCATAAATTAATAATGGTTGAAAGACCCACAAATAACCTGAAATATCCCAGCTATTACAAAGCAACCAGAGCTCAGGCATGTGAGCCAGTTCACAGATTTTCCATTTACCTGACATCAATTCATCTGCAGTAGAACACACTGTGACCTCTAAGTCCACAGAGGAGAAGATATGGTCCTCTTAGTGTGCTAAGAGAGAACAGGGTCAGCATGCAGGAACAGGCAGCTACTGTGCAGATGAGCTGGTTAGTCCAGCTTCATCAGTACAGTTGTGAATCTGAGCCTAAAATCCTCAGTGGAGTGCATACACCCAAGACAGTAGATGCTCAGAAATAATCTGATGAGCTCTCTAGCATTCAATTATAAATGCTCTCCAGAAATTATGCTGATCACAGATTAAAGTGCAAAAATACGTACCTGAGATCTAAGTGTCGCACTAGCCTAGTTTAGCACTAACTTTGTTTTTGACCTTGGACAAATCTCCTGCTTTTTCTGTTAGTGTTTCCTAACCTGACCCCAGGAGCAATACCCCTTACCTTATCTGGTGTATGAAGCTAAGCACTTCATACCTTTAGAAATCAGATGCTCCAGTAAAGCAAAGGGACAATGAATAAAAGAAGTAACGTGAAAGTATCAGCTAATTAAACTTTCAGAGTGAAAATACAGACAGACCCTAAACCAAAGGTTTCTACTTTAACTGAAACTCTTATATGTGTCTGAGATACTAAAGGAAAGGTTTCTCTTTCTCAAAGCCCCTTTTCCATGGGGCATTTGGCAGGTGACAAGCAGCCTGTGCAGATGTAGCTGGGCACGTCATAACAATCTGCTTGCAGATGTCTGATTTAAAATGTCAGAAATACATGTTAATGACCCCACATCTCTGCTTTAGTGTTAGTCAGAATTTCATTTGTGTACACAAAATTGAAACTTTTTTTTTTAGTGCTTAGAAATCCAGATGTAAGTGGAAAAAACAAGCAGTTTTGGTTAGAGCAGCAGGCAATGGAACCAATGCAAGTGAGAAGATCCAGCACTGTGCAGGACATGACAATGAAGTCTGTAATAAAGCTCATCACTGTTTTGAAGCAAAGGAAATGTTAAGGGATCTTGGGCATCAGGAATTGAGTCTGGAAAATCCCAAGAGTTTTCCAGTATCCACACTAATGCCTTAACAGTAGGAAAACGGAGACACTTATAATTCCTAGCTCTGGTTTAGAGGAGGCAAGGAGCACCTGCCACAAACCATGGCTGAAACCTGATGAATGGCAACTATTTCAAGGCTGTTGGCAGTGAATAGTAGCTCACCTTCATGAGAAGAAACAAAACTCCTCTTCTTGGAAGAAGTCCACCAGCACTAACAGCATACTCAGTACCAGCACTTGGGCTTACTTAACACAGCTTTCTGCCGGATTCCCACAGACAGTGTTGAGCCTCTGTGAATTTCCTTCATAATTTTTTTTTTCCTAATGCATGGCAGCAGGAAAAGAAAACATTTTCAGTGATAGCAAATAAAAGATTTACAAACTGTATTCTTGTCTTGATAAATCAGCGTGTGGTGGTTACAATCCCATTTTCTCACCCCAAAATGCTGAGATGTATTTTTTCATTAGGCAAAACTACCATCAAAGTGAAAGCCGCCATGTCTCCAGTGATGACCCTTTTGCTGGACTCAAATAGTCATAAATCTCTTTTTTGGAGAATGACCAAGAAGAAAATAGAAGTGGTGCCAGGATTAAGGTCAAGACACCAAGAGTTAGATCTGCATCTCTGATCATTTTTTGTGGCTCTCCTCTGGACCCACTCCAACAGGTTCATGTCTTCATCTTGCAGCACAGATGTAAAAACCAGCAAAATATGGAGTCAGAGGGATTTCCTTGCAATCCAGGAGAGCCCACACAGGCATTGAAGAGTTCAGTGCCAGGACACAAAATAACATTTAAGTTGCAGGGACTAAAAGAGGAAGGAGGATGTGGGTGTTGGAGGAAGTGCCTGTGTCTAAGTTCAGTGTCATCATGTCCATGCTGCAGCACAGCCCTGGGGAAGGGGTCAAGGTGGCTCAAGCAGGCACATAGCTGGGGCTATGGCTGCAGGGTCCAGGAATACCACAGCTAAATGGGAATAGGCTAAAGCTAAGGCTGCCTGGCAGCATTGGCATAGCCTCTCCATTTAGTAGGGATGCAGGAACCCAGAAATGACCACACGAATGCAGTTCATTCTGGTCTAAGGAGGGAAATAGGAGGCTCAGGACCAGGACCTGTATTATTTTGCCACAGCTTGGCAGGAAAACAGATGTTGCCTTCATATAACATGATACATGTTATCACATGTTTTGTGATAACAATTCTGCAAGCCTGGTCTGTCGCCGGCACGAAGGGACCTGCCCGATGGGCCCCGAGTACCTTCCCAGTAACTAACAACGCTGAGCTACTGCGGCACACCTGAGAGATCGCCACGGGAGCCGTGGATTTCTTAAAAAATGCTCTTTCCCGACACTAAGGGGAGCTCAAGGGCCGCCACCCGTTCGGCAGCCGCTGGATCGGCTCGGCTCGGGGGCTGCCCTTGCCCCGCCGCGCCGGGAAAGCTGCGGTTCAAACAGAGCATCCCTCTTACTGCTTCCCACGGAGAACGGAGGCTCCTGTGCATCCCGGGAGTAGGAGGGCGGCGGCGGTGGCCGGAGGATCTCGGTGATACCCCACTTTTTGCTGTTCAATGGACTGAAGTACACACAGTGAGACCTGATACTCGAGAGCAGGGTGCTCGGTGTAAGGGGATGTAGCAGGCTGTGGTGATTTCCCAGTTTTCAGTAAGTCCAGCTATGGTCAAGAAGTCCTTGCAGGAAAGGATATTTAAAATAAGAAAGGAAAATACCTTTGTGATTCAGTCTCTTTTGCTGAATGCTGGCTTATGGGACACTGTCAGGCATTTTGAACAGTTTTACAGGTTTTTCTCTCCACTTAATAGCTAGAACACCTTTTTTTTTTTTTTTTTTAATGGATAAACCCCATATTTCACCAGCTTGTCAGGGGTGTCCCCTCAGGGGGACAGAGGAGGGACAGCCTCAGCTCACCCCCAGCCTTGCCACTGTGAGGGCAGGACACTGGTCAGAGCAGTGACACTTTGAGCCTTAAATCCAGCACTGGGACCCATGGGCAGCAGGTTTGGAGGGCACATACCCCACTTGTCCATGTCTTCAGTCCAAGGGAATGCCCTTTGAGGCAAGAAGAGTGACACAAGTCATGGTGGGATAGTCAGTGACAAAAATTCCCCTTGCATCTACAAAAATGGGTAGCCCTGAGATGTAGGGGCGGGCACACATGCCCATGTCACCTCTCTCTGAAAATAGCTCAGTGTTATTCAGCCACAGTTTTTAAGACTCACAACCAGCCATCCTACCCTGCCTCACAATAGCTATCTGTAATAGCTAATAAGGAATTGTACAATTCTGCTTATCATTCACTTCCAGCACCAATTAAAAAGATTTAGTTAAGCAAAATGTAATTACATTGTCATGGATAAAAGGGATACAATTAAATAAAAAGGAATACTTTCCCTTAGGAATGCTGCTATTTCCAGATGCTCCCATTCCTGTCCCTGACCGCTCATGAAGGGATTTGGTCTAGGGAGAATTGAGGGGGGTTTGAGTAGTTTGTCTCCCTATCTTGCTGACTCATGTATATTTCTGAAGTAAGTTAGCAAGACCCTTGAGGACACAGAACTTCAGAGCCCTACAACATAACTTGCGACATATCCAAAATATTCTTCCTTTTTTTCCAAGAAGATGAACATTTCCTGTCTGGCAGGAAGTTGGAATTTCCTGGGAGGGAGAAAACTGAGCTTTCTGTCAACTGTGAAGGAATGGGGAGCAGCCAGAGACGATGGGATATGTGCTGTGGCTGGAAGGATTTACCAAAATGTACATTGAAGTAGCTGAAGTTCAATTTCCAATCTGTTGTCTCTTGGAAGGTGAGGAGACATGCCAAACCTCCAGCCTGTCACACAGGCAGGCACCCAGACTGTTAGCTTCCCAGCACTACAGTGTGGACACTTGGCAACAGCCAAGACCTCTTCCACAGAGAGTTGGATCTGGAAAGCTCAACACCACAGTGAGGTGCAGATTTCCCAGCAGCAGAGCTTTACATCACACAGGATCCTGTCGAGAATGTGTGTTAATAAATAAAGACTATTTATCTAATCATTACCATGTCTCAAAATTGGCACTACTGTCAAACCACAGAAAAATGACATGGAGGAAAAGGTTGCACATTGCCAGTGGAGTTCAGTGAGAGGCTGGATGCAATTTTCATAGCCTCAACAGAAGTCATGCACAATTCAAAGTATCAGCCAGGCACACAGAGATGATGAAGAACAAAATGTTTACTAACTTAAAGACAGTTCTCCAGGTTTCCAAAGCCTGAAGTTTATGCTGAATGCATCCATAACGCATCTTGCCTTAGCAAAATAATTGAAGATTCCAGCTGCAAATGTAAAAAAGGCAATTTAATTTGGCTCACAGCTAAGAAGTTGTTATTTCTGAGGGTTGTTCTTTAAAGTACATTTAAGATATCACAATAATTGTCAACTGCAATAAAGGGATGACTGCTCATATTACAGACAAGTAAAAACTTTAATACAGGTGCCTACTATACCTAAAGATCAAACTCATCATGTAATATATGGGTCACTACATGTATTTTTACTCCTCTGTTCTGAAGTCATCTGTTGTTCACAGTGAGGTCACATCACCACAAGTCTGCAACATATTTGTTTGGTTTGGTTTTGTTTTTTCTGATAAGCATCATGATGGAAAGCAACACTGAGTCTCAAAACCCTCAGATATTGTTTTCTATTTCACTTGGTGTCATAACTGGTCATGCTTTGCCTGGTTAACTCTCTTCCCACTGGCATGGTCCGGTACAGGCCCAACCAACCATCCTGTGCAATACACAAGCCTGAGCTACAAGTGTTTCAGATCCAAGCAAAAAGATCAGTTTGTCTCTCCCTGGCACCAGTATGAAGCTGGAGCATGCATTGATGCAGACAGCTGCTCTGCCATGACGTAGAGTTGAATTTAATCCAAACCATTTAAACAAACTGTTAGCAGTAGCTCCAAATGATTATCCATTTATTTCAGTATTTGTCTTTTTCAAATGTGACCTAAAATCTATAAGTAATTAGTTATTGTACTGGCTACAGTATTGCAAAATGCTTCCCTTCATTTTTTATTCAGACTCTGAGCTGTAACTCCAAAATCATTCTAGTCACACCAACCTTCAAAGGTCTAAATGGGGAGGCAGGGGGGCTAATACCTTAATATCTTTGAGATTTGCCGGAATATTTGAGGATTTTCTGAGGATTCAGCACAAGATAAAAATTTTAAAAAGAGTTTTGCAGGCAAATAGAGGAACTTGTGCCTCCACTTCAAAAGGAAAGACATACAAATTCAGGAAGATTTAAATGTTAAAGTGCTAAATAAACATAGCTATTCAACAGAGGTCTTTGTCTTTTGAGTCCTAGGTTACAACTACTTCACAGGGACTACAAAAGCTTGTTACTTGCCTTTGTGGAAGCGAAATGAATTTTAAGAGCAGAATTTTAATAGAAGAATTGCCACCTAAGACTCATCCCAAGTTGTTTAGGTGCCACAGGGGGGAAAGGCAAGAGATGATTTTGAGAGTCGTTAAATTCATATGATATGTGAATAAGAAAGCAGTACAGAAAGTACTACCCAGTAGTTCTGGGTCCTTTTTTGTTTGTTTGGGGTTTTTTTTGGTGTGAATTCTAACAAGTAATGTTATGAAGGTGCTGGTTCCATACCAGCAGCATGATGGAACACAACTTTGCAATGACCTTGTATCTCACTGCCTTAGGAAATCCCACTGGAGTCAATGAATTCAGAGGGCTTTCAGTCTTGGGCCATAAATCATGCAAGATATGAATTACTGCCTTATTAAAGCAGCTTCATAACTGTAATTCCACATAAATGCACAATTAGTCTGATCTCTTCTGATAACATGCCAACGGGAAAAAAAAAATATCTCCTACTAAGATGACTAGCTATTCAAAGGAACTGCAGCAAACTTTCACAGATGTTAAAGCTAGCCAGGCCATGATAATAATCTAATCTGATGTTCTGCAAGGTGCAAGATAGAAGAACTCATGCAAGAGTTTCTGCATATTCTGAAACTACTCCTTGTTTTCTAGGAAAGTACCTTGTCTTGGTTTGAAGCTTTCTGAAAGCAGAGAAAGCACCATGTTCCTGGAAAAAACACTACAGTGGTTATCCTGCTAGCTCACCCAGCAACACCACTCTTTACTTGTGCTGGGACACCAGGATCTACCTGAAGTTCGTGAGTCATTGGGTGTTATTGCTTAAAATTACAAGACAAGGTTCAAGAAGAAAAATAAGTTTTGCTTAACACAGTTAACTCCACCTGGCAGGGACAAACCCACAGCCAGTTTTTGAAAGAGCTACTGTACAAGCAAGCAGCACACTCTTGCTGGAGTTAAAAGAGAAATGTGTGGCATGTGCCAAGACCTAAGGAGGTGACCTTAATGGTTTTACTCCTGTTTGGCACTGAAAGGGAATTTCTGTAAGGTTTTTGTCATGGAAGCTAGAGCTCATGCAAACACCAGGACTCTGCCATTGTGCCTGTGATTGTGAAGTTGTTCTCATTATTAAGGACATGCTTTGACTACATTAAGTAGTGATTCAAGAAGCTGGGGTGGAAGACTATGAACACACTTCTGAGGCCCTCAAACTCTTTTCTGGGTGGAAATGAGATCAAATTAAACTTAAGCAGCACTTTTTGCATGAGTAACAGCTAATCCAAATTACCAAGGGCTGTGAGAATGAGGATCCCAGGGCTAAAAGAAGGAGTGTTTTTCTCCAGACATGGTTAAAGGCTGTTGACTCAAATTGCAGGAATATAAAATTTCTCCAGTAACAAACAGGGAATGACTCCTACAGCAATGCTGTAGGGAAGGGAAATACCCTATCTCTGAGAATCTAGTTATTTCAATCCGTTTGGAAGAGCTGCACAGCACTGTAAGTTGATCTGGTTATGGTTAAAGGATAGATGAGCAGAGGAATTAATGCCCTTCACTTCTCCCATGTTATACTCCAAACTGCCAGAATAAGAGTGGGGAAGTCCCCTACTTCTGGTTTATTTGCTTTACAGGTCTTTTTGAATCCCCCAGTGCAAGCTGGTATGGAGAGTGTAGCATCTGGGAGAGAAGCATCTCTTTTTTCCAGGGCTGCTGTGACCACATGGACTCTAGCCTTCCAACTTTTGCACTAGAAAAAGTGGGAAAAAAAAGTCAGTTTTTGAACATTTTCCTTTTGTTGCTCCCAGATGCACAGTGCCACTTCCAATTACAGGCTAGCATGTCAGCTGTGACCCGCTGTGGTGTGACATGCTATGACCCCATGGGGCAGATACAGCATGCTAAGGATTCAAGGATAAAATGTACAATCTTCAGCAAGAATGTGAGGTCCAGCCTTTTGAGGTGGTTCTAGATGATGAGACTTCAATGAAAGGCCTCCAAGCATCACCAAGTGTGAGAGATGAAACTGAGAGTTGTGACCTGGGTCACGTCTGCAGCTGGTATAAATCAACACTGTTCTGTTCATATCTGGGGAGCTAGAAAAACTTGCTCCTGCATTGAATTCAGCCCCTTATTATTCTTTTTTTTTTTTTTTTCATCTCTTTTGAACACTGCTTAGCTTCCATAAAATCTGTTTTATGTAATTCAGTAACCACTGAAGATACTTTACAAGTGCCAGTCTACTCTTTTTCTCCAATATCTTCTTCTACAACACATAAGAAACATTTTTATGGAGTGAGGACACTTCCCTGATTATTATGTGATTCCTATGTGTGGATTTGGTTGTAGGTTTACCCCAGCAATGACCACAGACAAACTGACAGTGACCTAAAGGTTCATACAATGAGCTGCTGCGGCTCACAAGGGGCAGCAATGAGAGTAGCATATACAGGTGCTGCAGGTCCTAAGTCTCTCAAATATTTTAGAGTAGTTCAGGATATGCTATCCCCATCATGTGCACTTTTGTGATCTCCATTTTGAATGTCAGCATGCTTATGCTCCTGGCCAGTCAAATAGCAAGAGTGGGAAGGATAAATGCTTTCCTTTTACAGCAAAATTTGGCATATAGACCAAGAGACAGCCTTTGCATGGTACACCAGAAGATATAAACTCACATTCTGTATGACTCACAAAAGATCAAACAAGTTGTACAAAGGAAAAGGCCCTAGAACAAAGATCTCTTGAGAGTTTCACAAAGCTGCCTCATCTAGAGTTAGATGACACCAGGGAAGTAAGGGGTGAGGTGGATTTTAGCATTCTCCCAAGCTCACCAGACTGGGTTAGCATGTCTTTAACCTATATTTTCTTTTTTACAGAAAGTTGAAATGAAAATTTCCACCAGGATGTGCATTTCCAAACTATCACTATGCATCTAAATGGGAAAACGGCATAAAAGGTGGAAGTTTATACTAAACAAAAAGTTCATTCAATTAATATCCATGTTCCTCAGATAAATACTTTTCATAGAATCATAGAATGGCTTAGGCTGAAAGCAACCTTTTGTGGTTGTTCCAATAAAGGAGACACCTTCTGGCTGGGATGACAAGATATAAACAGTTTCTATGTTGAATTTCACCCAGGCTTAGAAATCTGAGATAAGCAGAAGAAAGAGAAAATACTGTAGGAAGACTCTGTGAACACCATATCTGTGCTGCTCTGCAGATGTTTCATGCAAGCTAGATAATAAAATGAGGATCGCAGTCTTATTAATCTAGGCTGGATCTCTGCCAAACCCAGGATTGCTGTTTTTACAGACATAGGTTTCAGAGCACCTTCTACAAACTCCACTTACCCTTCCAGGATCCCAAGTGGAAGATCCAGCATGGTCCAAAAGCCTGGAGCAACTTTCTTTTGTTCCTAAATTGGAGCTGGGGTGTATGCTGCCCTTCACCTCCCTAAACTCTGAAGAAAGGAGAAAAATAAAATAAAACATTAAAGAAATCTTGCCTTATGCAGTGTCTCTGCAGGACTCATGACATAAGCTCTGAAGCTGGCGACACGAGGCCATTGAGTGAGGAAGAGATCAAGCTTTATCTCAACCAACATGAGGTGCACATTTCCCCCATGCACCTGCAGAATGGATGCACTGCTGGAGTTTTTTGTCTTCTTCAAGGAAATAATTTAGGACCTCTGGTCATACTGAACTGGCTGGTTCCTTCCCTGACAGTGCCTCTCCATCACTTAGCACAGACTGGACATTAACATGGGACTTTCTGGAGTCTGGGTGACATTTACAAATCCTTCGTTACTTCCTCTTCCCAGACAGTCATAACCTTTTGGTGGTCAACTTTTCCTGGTGCTGGGCTCACAATAAAGCCCACTCAGTCCCCTTTTCTTCACCTGCTCCCCATGCAGCCCTGTCTGAAATCAGATCTGAATTTCCTAACCAGCTTCTCCTTAACTCCAGTGGGAGAAAATTCAGGGTGAGAGAGGACTGAATAAATATGCAAAGAATAATGTAATCATCTGGAAAGTGGGTGATTCTATTGAGAGCAGAAAAGACTTAATTTGGGACTGAGAAAGCTTCAAGGCAGATGGATTAACTAATGGAACATGGGATGCCTCAGGAGTCAGGATTCACAACCTTGGTCATGTTTATTCTGGTTGCCCAGGTATTTGAGGAGGGACTCACTGTTCCTACTGTGCACAATCCTGGAAGTTGGATGTCTTGCCTTCCTCTCAGGCTGCTGGGTATCACACATGACCCACCCACCCAGAAGTAGACTTAATCACCAGCTTTCTAACATAGAAAATAGCAGACACTCTCCCAAAATGGTTATTTAAACAAGGCATTTTAAATTGAGCTGCACTGATTATTAGAAAGAGCAGTAATTTTCAGTCTCATGGCACAAAAACATCATAAAACTGCCACGAACAGCACTTCATCAATGCCTCTAGTTCCAGCCTTCTCCTGCTTTGATACTTTTGCAGTTTAACCCTGATTATTGTTGTTTATATGTTCATGCCATTGTGATGGATGCAGACCCAAGCCATCCATTTCTGTGCCATCCAGCATTCAAGGATCCTGGTCCTTCCCTTAGTATCAATGACCATAGAGATTAAATGGGTTTTGACCCAGAACATGGCAACAGGGTCACAAAGTTAGAAAACTGCTTAAGTTTTGTCTAAGCAAAAGCATAGAAGACCATTGCATAGTCTTAATCTGAATTTCTTAAAAGAGACACATTTGGACAGGAGAAACTCCTGTTCCACTGTAGAAGGTCTTGTTCCCCAACTAACATAAAGTACCACAGCTAAACTTATCTGAGTATTTTTTGATCCTTTCCCCTATCTTTCCATGGTTTTTTCCTCCTATTAATTTGTACATCTTCTGTTCTTTAGGTATAAATTGTTCCAAGATGTTCATATAATATGAATCTATAAACCAGATGATCACCATAATTTTCACTTTAAGGAAGCAAACTCATGTACTGTTTCTAAGTTTAAATCTTAGTTTTCAGAGCTGTATGTACTGCTCTATTGATATTTCTGACCTTTAGTTTCCAAATATTCAATCTCTTTCAAATAAGATCTTGGTAGCTGTCAGTATTTGAAAACACTAATACTACTAATCAGCAAAAATTGTGCTGAATTAAAAAAATCCACACCTTGTCCGTCTTGCATGACAAAAGGCTAAGTTAACCCCAGACGACACATTAAGGTATGGATTAGAAAGCAGGTCTTTAAGCTTGATTAAGACAGAAAATATTTTAATCACAGCTGAGAAAGGAAGAGGTCAATGTCAGGCTTACATTGGTTCAGGCAGGTCTTCAGATGGTGTAAATAAACTCACCTCTGTTGAGGTCAGAATGGTTTACACCATGGCTATTTTTTGTGGATGAGGTGAACATGTATTTACACCTCATTTTCAGCAACTTTCATTGGGTCAGTTCTCACTCAAATCAAGTGGAATTAGAGGTCTGAGAGGACCACCCAAATTCTTGCAAACCATTTCTAACTTTCAGGTGGAAAAAATGGCTGTAAATCAAAGAACACAAGTTTTCCCCATTAAAAGCACAAATAAATATTTGAAAGGAGCTCAAAACCTTTTCTTTCTTTGTGTGCAGGATGTTTGACACAGCAGGAGAGCGTTTGTCCTGGCAGCAGCATTTCAGGCAAACTGGCATAAACCGAGTATGTAACTACTTGGGCTGAAGTATCCCATCTGTCACTTTGAGGGTCACTGAGAGTTACCTGGCAAGTGATATGACCATTACCTGTATGGAAAAGTGGAGAAGTTCAAAGATGAGGAAAAAATCCTTTCAAAACAGACAGAGGAAAATAAAATACAGACTCCATAGGAAAAAGCAGAAAAGTAAAGAAATTCCAGCAGACCATCAAAATTGTTAATTGTTATGAAACTAAATGGGCATTTTCAGGGAGTCTGGGTTCAGAAATTAGACTTTGGATTTTAGAACAATTTGTTCCATAATCAAGTCAAATTCGAGGAAAATAAAAGAAAGCTCACACTAAGTCTAAAATATCTTGGCACTGCAGGTATGAGAACTGGAGAGGCTCCTTTTGTTCATGGCAAGCTAAAAAAAATCAAAACAAAACCTTGAGACTGATCCAAAAGACAATTTTCTCTGTTTACTTTCCAAAACTAAAAGCAAAAAAATATTTCCGTTTACAGGGAGAGGGGGTGTTCAAGATTTCAACAAGTTTGTATATAATTTAAGTCAATCCACAGCAATTTAGAATCAATCTCAACAGCTAAGAAAGAATACTTATGTACCCTGGGCAAAAATGGCCAAAATGAGTAGTTCATCTCACCTAACCCAGTATTTGTCAGTGTCACATTATCACAGATTTAATCCTAATGTTCCTATACTGACACTGCCAGTAAGGACCTCTAGGCATCCCAGCTTCTTTCTAGAAAGTTTGCAGTGGTGAACATCTGTCACTGGGAAAACACGAGAAGGGGGATTAGTGACAGATTGGCAAGGAATACTGGAAAACTGGCAATATATTTTACTGAGGACAGATGTAAGCACAATGAGGATATTGTTTTGAAGTTAAGGGAGGAACAGATAATTTCACACTGTTTTCCTGAGTGTGGCTGTTTTGGGGTTTTTTTTGCTACACCAGTGGAAAAAAAAAGAAGCTGGCAAGTGAGAAGACTAATTACAGGGCATAAATATACCATTCTGGGAAATCTCCCCTGGGGTCTGTTCCTCCTCTGTTACTGCTCGACTGCCACCCTTACTGCATGTGAGATGCATGTATCCACCATTGCTAAATATCACAGATACATCTCTGTTATTCTTGAAAGAATAAAATGCTTTTTCTAACCATCAATAACCTAATTCAGAAACAAATCTAACAAGTTCTTTCTGCTGTATTTGTTGCAATCCAGAACCATTTGTGCTGGGATTAAGATAAAAAGCAATGCATACAGAAATTGCTTAGAAAAATTAAGTGGGGAACTTAATTGCTTGAGTAATTTTGATTCCTAAATTAAAGGAGGAAATATTTCACAGATGAAAAGATTTCAGAGTATCTCAATACCAAAGAGATATTTCTGTTTAAAACACTGATGGTCAAAATACCTCCAAAGACATGTTCATTGCAGACAGGAAAAATATTCAGAAAACTGTCAAAAATTTCATCAAGGGAGGGAATCTTTACCCAGATCTTGTCTGCACTAATAAGAGTTTGCTGGCACTTTTTAAGGCAGACATATCTTCTGCTGGCAAAATAATTCCTGTTCCCTCACTGAAGGCACACTCTTCAGTTATATATCCATATATTGCTTCTCCTGCTAACATCCAGGTGTCATTAAAAATCTCAGCCCATGAGGCATTACTCTGGCAGGAGAAGTCTCCAGCATGGGGTGGTCTTTGTCTGGGAGCTGCTCGTCAGGAAGTATTCTGTGTCACTGCTGAAGTAGATGTAGGGACCAGCAAATTCCCCAGAGCAGGGAGAAAAGCATGAAGCCTCATTAAACAGACAAATCTGCAATTAGTAGGGTAATGTTAGGCAAGGATCCACAGAAGCAGTGGCTGGCTGGGATCACTCCCATCCCTCTCTGCTATCCTCTTCACCAGGTCTCCAGGGGATTAGCCTGAAGCTAACTGAAAAGATGGAAATACTTCACTGACTTCGATGGACTTTGGATATGGCTTTTCATGACACTTTATCCTCTGGTACTACTCCAAACGGCCCTACACAATGACCATGTGACGAAGATTTTCAAGTCTACTCTCATCACTTTCAACAGAGACTTTTCTTCCAACTGCTGAGACAACCCCGAGCCACACACATTAATAATTAAATAAGAGCTGAGCACCAGGGGAGGGGAAGTGACAAAGCTGCCAAAATTCTTCCAAGATATTTTGACAATCCACAGCCTGAAAAGATTGTAAATGAGGGTCTGGCCTCTCGTTACCCTCTCGCTTTCTCCTGCATATCTTTAAACATCACACAGATTACGCATCATCCATCCCAGTGATGCATTTTGATGTCATAACAATAGTTCCAACGCCAGAGTACACAACACTGAGCTGCAGGCACAGTGATTAACAATTGCTTTTGCCACTCTACCTTACGGGCTTCCATCGAAGAAGAATTTGTCTCAATTAATCAAACCCAAGTGTTTTTTGCTGCAATGCTCATCTGTATTGAGAAGATCTTGAATGTTCATCCTGGATGCTATGTGCAGCTGTTAACCTTTCAGTGAAGTCCACCGGGAGCTGCTGCTCATTTGTATACAAAGCATGGCAGATAAAAGGGCAACTAAACACAATTTACCTGTAAGTGAGGTTAAAGTGGTTTACCAGCTTGATAGTGTTTGGCTTGAGAAACAAGACATTAATTAACATCTACCCATTGATTAATATTGACCAGCTTTTTTGCCTCATGCAAGTTTTAAGTAAGCAATTAAATTTTTATTTTTAATTATATTTTCCTCTTACCAAAAATATTCTGACAAAACCATGGTCAAGCATGAGCCTGCTTCTGGTCTGACTGCCTGATACAGAGGAGACCCAAAACTCTACTGAGGACAGCAAGCACTGCTGCTCCAAGAGGTCTTCCTACCCTCAGTTAGGACACCTTGATCCAGCACCACAGACATTAATGAGCCTTGTTCCTGCCTCCAAAGAGCCTGTGTCCAAACCTGCATGGGAAAATCCTGCTGCCCACAAAGCTGGGACTTTCTGATATGCTATCCTTTCCTTGGGAAAAAGGCATGTCTTTTGACATGCCTAATGTCACTAAAGACATGTTAGAGAAACCCAGTGCAAAGACCCAAATCCTTGGTTTCTTTGAAAGGTGTCGTTTATTTAGCAGTAGCATCCTTCTGTTGTCATTGCAGCTGCCAAGTGGGGTATTCACATGCTCTCAGTACCACCACTCAGGTGCCGTGCTTGTCCTGCAAACAGAAATTGGGCTATTTTACCCCAGATAAGAGCAAAGACCTGCCCCATGCTTTGCTACTGTCCCTGGACACATGTAAAATTAGTGAAAATGTCCCTATTGCCAGGTTACTGATAATGCAACAGAAACATGGTCTTGATTCATCCTCTGAAAGTGCTGCTTTTATCACTTCTTGCCCATCCACAGCACATTTAATCTGTCAACACTGTCAGACATGAGCAAAATTAAAGCCAGGTATTCACCTATCTAAGCCAGAGGAAGCCTAGGTTCCTGCAGTGAGTGGACACTATAAGTGAGGAAACTGCCTTTCATATAAATCTTTAAAAAAAAAAAAAGGCAGCATGAGGCTTGAAACTCACTTGCATCCAGGACCTCCCAAATCCCAGCATAGCCCTTTTCAAGCAGGAAGGCAATTCAGGGGCTGTGGTGGGGGTGCAAGTACTAAGCCTGATCTTCTTCCAGAAATTGTCTTTTAGGCTGGCCAAAACCTGTGGAAAAGACTCCAGAAAAAAAAAAAAAAAAAGTACACCAACAAAAAACAGAACAGGGGGGAAAAGCCTTCAGGAAGCACAGGCAAAGCCTTGAAGCTGTATCTGCCTTGGCAGGCTTTGAAACAGAGCCCCTTCCTTGGATTTTATTTTTTTTTTCCAGTGGCTTTTTTACTTCGTGTTTATTAAAAATTGACCACTTCTGAAACTTGAAAGATCTCTTTCCAAATTGCTGTCATTTTCTCTTCCTCCAAAAATCTGTATTTCCTCTTTAATTGAATTTTCCATAAATAAAAGACCCTCTGCAAATTTGAAAAGTACTTTGATTCAAAGTTTTAATAAAAAACGTTTGAGGCATCTTATTGTCCTTGCCTAGAGAGAGAATGCTTATTTGTTGGCAGGAAAATGCTAACAGTAATGTCAGCTTCAGGAAAAAAATAATTTTTGAGTAATTCGTTTTTTCCCCCAGCAATTCCAAATACTTGTACAGAGGTCTCTATACCTTCAACTATAAATATACTAAAGCATATGTTTTATTTTATTTGCGTTTATTTATTTATTTATATAAGCTATTAAAAGTTTTAAATACATTGAAATATCAGTCTGTTAATTTTCTGTTCTCACCTCCCATTTCAAAATGGGATGACTTTGCACTCCAGAGTGATGCTTTTATTTCAAAGTTGCCCAGACTTTTATAGGATGTGAAACCATCACAAATACAATGGGATTTTAATCAAATCAGACATTCTGAAAACATTTCAAATACTCGAGTCACATTTTGTTTGTTTGTTTGTTTTCAATTTTTGAAAGTAAAAAAGGCCATTTCCATTTGATTGAAGCCCCTTGGCTTACTCACCAGATTAGGAAAAAAAAAAAAGTATTTGCCTAAATCTATGAGCAGAAGATGCATATCAGTGAAAGACCACTATAGTATGCCATGACTCCTGACAGCCTTCTGGCTTAGCCACTGCTGATGGGCACCATTTTCTGAGTTGATTCATTTGGTTGTTGGCCCAAGAAACATACAGTATAGATATTTTGCTCTGGGCCACTTTGCAGAGTGCATTTTGCTCTCCATCCTCCAGAGCCCCCAGAAAGAATCTTTAAAATCAGTCCTCCAAGTATTCTGCTGCTTAGCCTTAAATGTTGAAGACAAATGCGGCAGCCTCATCCTCTAAGAGATGCTTCATGGCTCAAGCTGTTTCAATACTTCCATTATTTGACAAAGTCTTGGAATTTGCTCACATTTTATGACAAGGAAGAGTTGGTCTTCTAGAGCTCAAATAAGAGATGAGGAGTGTTCCTAATATACAGGTAAAGAGAAGGATGAAAATTGTTTACATCTGTGGTTTAATGGGAAGAAGTTATTTCCTTGCAATTGAAGCCTAGTTCCCCCAAAAGGGAAGGAAGGCTGAATTTGCTGCATCCCTTTACAAGTAGCTCTGAGCATAGGCTGCAGCCACTACTTGACTGACATAGAGATTTAGGTAACTTTTTAAATGAGTCACGTCCCTGTAGGAGCTTCCTTGAGCCTCAGCGTGGGCATGGGGCAGTCAGCCTCTCCTCTGGGTGGATGTACAGTCATACTCATTTTATTAATAAATTGTAGCTCTTCAAGGCTCATAACTCAGACAAATAAGTCCCAGTTTTCATGGGAGCACCCAGCTGCACTCATCAAGGAGACCCATTCCCCTGACAGGATTAATTTGCCTACCCCCAGCTGCTTTGTCTGTGCAGATGTTAAAAATAAAGTTGCAAAGACTGTTTGCTAGAGGAAAAAAAATATAAAAAATTTTGCACTCTTATATTGCAGGCTGAGCAGGCCAGGTCAGGTCACAAATCCTTCACACGTTCTCCCCCAGCTATCTCACACCTACCCATACAAAAACAAAACAAACAAACACTCAAAAAGAAAAAGATCAGCTAATTCTCTTGTGCAGAGAGGGCAAGGTTTGAAATCAATGCTCTGGAGGGCAAATACAGATAAACTCTTTAATCAGCAAGAGACCTTAACACCTTTTTAATTATCAAGGATAAGCCCCCCC
>JANHGL010015230.1:0-20630 GCA_024611195.1 Ceyx melanurus | reverse complement strand
TATCATTTAATAATTACTTTGGAACATCAGACACCTCCACCTCTCCCAATATTATTATTGATTTTACCAGAGTATTCACTGTTCTGACATTTATTTTTTATTAACTTCTACAAGCTGCCAAGAAAGAGGTTTTCTTACACAGACAATTGTCCAAGACAGCTGGAAGACAAGAAAAATGCCCATTCTCTCCCCACATTCTCATTCATCACTAATCTAATGAGAAGCATTTGCAAAGGACACAGGTGATGCAACCCACACTGCACTCCAGGTTCTCCACTCCCACCTAACCCAACAGGTAAACAGCACCACCAAGGGCTGGATGGCTTTGTGACAAAAGGTGCCCACTATGGCCAGAGATGCAAGTCTTTTAAGAACCACTCTTCAATTCAATTAAAAACATTTCTTGCAATAGTGTAATTCAGAGCCTGGGGCTTAAGGAAGGATTTCTGAATGCCAAATAATCCATTTATTGAAAAAAAAAAAAAAAAGACACTCTGAGTTTATCACCTGCTATTCTGAAGTGAGACACTTACACCAAACCTCTGCAGAATGCAACTAGATTGACTACAAATGGGATTACTCACAGAAGCTTTTCATTTTTTAGGTTTTCTGTAGAGCTTGAAGGTCACACATTAAAAACGGCTAAAACCTCCTTCAAAAAACAGCAAGGGAGAATGCTGTACCTTTGCTACTGCTGCTTATGCAAGGAAACAATGATTGCTTTTCTTAAATGGCATAAATTGAGCTGTGCTGATGTTTCACAAAGCCACAAATTGTTTATCTTATTTAAGATCCAGGTTGTTTGCTCCGTGATGAGATTTATGCCACTCCGTCATGGTATACAAGATTAACTCAACAGATCTGAAGAAGGAAGAGCCAGCTCAGAGCACCCAGCATTTTAACATTGTTAAGTCAGAATAATTTCTGGTCCCTTCAGGGGTCCCTGTCAATACTCTGAGGTTTGGAGAAGCTACCACGTGCCTGCTGTGCCCAACCAAAGCAAGGCAAGGTTGGCAGCCACATATCCCTGTCAACTTCAGATCTCCCAAACCATGCTCAGGGGCTGCAGGCAGCCTAGCGGAGGTATTTGTGGAGGTGATTAAATGCCTGCTTTTGTTACAACTCCCTGTCCCCATTGCATGTGAAGCAGCCACCCAGTTTATTTCTCCTGGCTTGCTTAAACTGTATACCCAGATCCTGCTGGCAGCATCTCCAAACCCCTTGCAGGCATGCAAGCACTGCAAAGCTGAGTTGACGTGCTTTCTTTCTTCCTCAAAACCAAGCAGTGCTGGTGATACACATCACATGCTGGTGGACTCCATGTACTTGGCAGGGACATGGTAGAGCTTTTTTAGAAGCAAAAGGAAGTCACCTTAGTCTTGCCTCTGGTCTCCACAGCAATTAATTGTGGCCCGGAGGACTCCTGTGTCAAAAATCACACATCTGAAAATATGCTTTTATTTTTAATTAATTATCAGATTTTTAATTGTCCCCTTCAGCATATTTCAATGACATATATCTTTTAAAAATGTCTTAATTAAATGCCAGATTTTCAGAACTTTAAAGGATAGCAGTGGCAGTGTCACAGTGCAGATGTACAGACTCTTATCCCATCAAATACTAAGGGGTTTGATGATCTTTTTTAAGAAAAGGAGTTAAATTGTCCTGGTCCTCAAAATACCTGTTTGTATCAAATTTTGAAAATCTTGTTATCTAAAACATTTAGTAATGTAGCTCTGGAACAATGCAGAATGGCTGTCCCTTGCAGCATCAATGCATGGGTCATCTTTGTTTCTTGGTATCTTTATCAACTATCACATAATGACATGGATTCCAAATACTAAATAAATCATGCCTTTCATAAGCATTTATTGCTCATTAGTTTGGACGCCAAGCTAATGAATGACTCATTTGTCTTCTAAATCCCTAATGACTATTAATTACAGAATTTAGCTAGCCTGCTTAGAAATGGAAGTAAGAAATCAACTGTCTACTGTTTACATATATATACAAAAATGCACAGCTATTTTCAGGTCTCTGGGATGCTTTGTCAGGGAATTGCAATCACTCACCAAATGGCTGTGCTTTAATTTCCAGCTGGAAGTCTTTGGAGCACTTCTCCTGGGAATTGTTAAGTGGTTGAATGATTGCTCCCATTGACAAATGAGGGGCTGGCAGGTCACAGGTGGTTATGTGCATTCATATAAAGTAGCACAATGAGAGTCATTGCTGCTTAGACATGTGTGTTGCCTCTTCGTATTAAGAAAGAAAAATATCACAACAGGTTTCAAGTGTTTTGCTTATTAAGCAGTTGAATGATTGCTTCAGACTGGCAAGTGACACAAGCAGGTGCTGCTGCTTTCTGGAACGGTAGAGCTGCCCATCTTCCTCTTGGGTTAACAAATTAGTCAATGGTAGAGTGGAAAGATAAAGTTTTTGGTGGATTAAATGTTCTAAAGTATGTTATGTCGTGTTCTTGTTGACCCAACTCCCCTCCTTTTATAGATGGAGCAGCTCTTTCTATTTTATCTGAGAGAGAAAAAAAAAAAACACAACAAAAAAAGGAGGCAAAAAGAGTTCCATGGAGGCAGGTGGGGGTTCGGTGTAATTGAGTGTTAGGTGAGGAAGCATTTTCTTGTGTTTGTTTTGAACCTGCTGCTCAAAAAATTCATGGGTGGCCTTTGTACTTGTGTTCACAAGCATGGTGAATAATCCTTTGGTTATTCCATCCATAACCTACAAGATATCACAACTTCTAGCTCATGTCCTTTGCAGTAATTTCTTTTCCAGGAGGAAAAGTTCCAGTCTGTTTAGTGTTTGGCATATGGAAACTCTTTGCACACCCATGATCATTCCTCTTACCCTTCTCTGTATCTCTCCTCATAGATGAATAATGCTGTTGGGTTTCCTGGAATTAGTGCAAGCTTGAAGCTGAGCTTGTAATTAAGAAGTTGTTGATGTTGTGTGTGGGTTTTATTTCTTCAAAGGTCACATGCACTCAAATAATTCCAGTGACACTGGGCTGGACAAGAAATGTTGGCTGGATTACCACATGTCCAGTGCACAAGCTACAAAAGAATAGCATTTGCAAGGACTTCGTTATCTAGATCATTGACAGCAAGCAAGATCTTAGTATTAGAATTTGTAATAGGCAATACATGCCTTTGAACTTCACAATATCCATTTAATTTATATCCTGTAATTTATATATTAAAGTGTTGGCTGTATATATCTGCTGACAAGTATAAATGAGATCTCATATTGCCAAAATAAAGCATTCAGAAATCATGTTAGACACCACCCTGCCTCCAGAAAACACATACAGGCAAAATTTTATTCTGGGAGGGATTTTTTTTAAGCGGTGCTTTCTGAACCTGTGTGGTCTGCTAAATTTGTGTTTCCTGGCTTTCTGGATTATCTGTTCTTGTTGCTGGTATCTCAGCACCCATGGTGAGTCAATCTACAATTAGGGCTTTGCTGCAACTACTTCCTTCCTGCCACTTCCAGTGGTGTGGCATTTGTAGTGTCTGAGATGGGATATACACCAAAACTTTTAAGTAGACACCCCAAAAATGCAAATGCAACCACTTTTGTAGCCTCTCCTGTTTATGCCACCGCTGAATGGGGCAGTGCTCTATTTCTCAGTATCTTTGATGGAATAGAAAAAAAAAAATCTCAACTAGCTCTGCCTAATTAGAGCCTCATTAATGGGAGAAATTAGTGTCTGAGCCACTGGCTAAGGCCACAGATTGATCATCTCCCCTATGAAGAAAGACTGAGGGAACTGGGGCTGTTTAGTCTTGAGAGGAGAGGACTGAGGGGGACCCTTATTAATGTCTATGAACATTTGAAGGGTGGGTGTCAAATGGAGGGGGCCAATCTCTTTCCTGTGGTGCCCAGCAACAGGACAAGGAATAATGGGTATAAACTGGAGCATAGAGGGTTCCACCTCAACATGAGGAAAAACTTCTTTCCTGTGAGGGTGACGGTTCCTGAAACAGGTTGCCCAGAAAGTTCGTGGAATTTCCTTCACTAGAGTATTTCAAAACCTATCTGGATGCATTCCTGGGCAACATGTCCTGGGTGATCCTGCTTTGGCAGGGGGGTTGGACTCAATGATCTCTAGAGGTCCCTTCCAACCCCTAACATTCTATGATTCCATAATTTATTTCATTATGTTTCACTACTAGGCTGGAGCACCTATGCTAGGTGTCACAAAAAAACAGTCCAGATATCAGAACTTGTGTGTATACCAGTAGGTAATACCACCTATTGTCCTAAGTCCAGTGCTCATCCCTAAGTCTTTCCTCATTCCCTTCTTGGCCAGAAAGAGAAGCCTAGCCTGAATTAGCACACCTCTGCTCTCACAGCAAGATCACCTTGGTGCCAGTTCCAGCAGCTCCGAACTGACAAGCTGAGACAAAGCAATAATGTAGCTGGCCTAAAAAAAAAAAATCACAGGGTTTGTGTTTCAAAACACCATGGAATAGTAAATTCCTTGGATTCGTTGCTCTGAGTTTGCAATTCCTTGTTGAGAGGTACAAAGCGAAGGTGGAAAACAAAAGCTGGGCTGAATACAAAATTTGTTTATGATTAAAAGCAGGTTGGGCTTGCCTGGTCAGTCCTGGATGCCCACTTGCCTGGCTGCCCTGAGGCCCTGGCATCTCCCAGACTTCAGTGGGCGCTGCAGCTGGAAGACTCCTGACTTTTTCTTTATTTTTTTTTTTATTGTTGTATAAGTAGGAAGGAAGGTCTGGGACATGGGTTTGGCTTTTAACTGTTTAATTTATTTAATTATTTGCCTTTCATTATTTTTATTTTTCCCCAGCTATCTCCCATCCTCCCAGACACACACCAGTGCAGCCCAAATTGTTTGCAGAAGCAAAACCGAGAGCAAACACCGACATTGAAGGTGGGTGGTTGGCAGCGGAGCTCAGGGATAGTGGCTGGGAAGAGCTGGTCCCTGCTGCACGTTCATCACTGCTAGGAGGACAGCAAGGAGCCAGAAAGTTTCATCACGTCCAAAAGAGGAGAGTAATGAAAGACTGCTCAGACGGTGCTGCAGGGTGCCAAGGGTAATCAATCAACCAGAAAGAAAGTCAAAACAAACAGGAGTGAAAACCTATTTTTGTGCTGAATTTCAAGCCTGCATTGTTTAAATTTGGAAGCATTTACTGAGGGCAAGTGTTTATTTTTATACAAAACGTTTGCAATATAATTCCATTTTTTCTCCAGACTTTTTGTTAAATCAAGAACAATTTTTTAAAAATCAAGAATGATCCTTCAACAAAGAATCTTGTAAATGGTACATCTACAGAAATACTATTTTAAACAGGATTACTTTTTGCCCAGATTGCATTTTTTAAGTTAAAACACATGTTTATTTAAAAGTGTAATTTGAAAAAACATTGACCAAAATCCTCTTAGCAGAAACCCTGGCCAAAGACTAATTAAGGGGATTTTTTGTTCTTGATTACAATGAGGATCAAGATTAATCACAAGATCATTTTGAGAAACAGCTGGATTTTTTACTAGAGGGGAGGGAGTTTAAAAATAAAGTTGGCATGAAGATGAAAAAAAGACATAGACATTATGTTCGCTAATTAGCTAATTATCCTGTCTTATCAGTTCTGCCTGAACAAAATGAAAATAATTTGAAACTAGCATCAAACTCCTGTAGATTTCCAAAACATAACTTGGAATCTATTTTACCCTCTGATTCCTTCAGCGAATTGCTCTTCTTTCCTCAGTCCAACCAATGATGGATTAAGTCCCCTCTGTTCATGCTGAGGAGTGAGACACAGGTATGGACCTGTCATGGTGGAGCTTTCCAAGCCTCAAAGCAAACCTGGCAACTCTTGTAGGACCATACTGGTGCACAGTGGTTTCTCTTCTACACTCATGAGCTCTGAATTGCACCAGGTTATATAAGGACTATTTTGCCCCCTTTTCACTTTTTGGGAAACATGCAGACAAAGCCTTTGCTCTTAGGGCAGAGGAAGGATATTTTTGCATTTGTAATCAAAGATGTAGTTTAATGTGTTAAGTTTGCTCAGGAATTAGAAGCCTCCCATGACAGACACTTAGTAAGAACATTCTTAAAAGACTTTTACAACCCAAGACAAGAGACAGTTACAGAAAATCAAGGTGACAGCAAAGGCTTAAACACCCACCACTGTGTGGATCTTGGGACACCAACAAGTGATTATTTTGGGATGGGAATATCTGAGGAAGGAACTGCTAAAGAGCATAAAGGTACAGGGAGGTTTACAACGAGGAAGAGATGGCAACCAACAACCCAAAGAAGGAACTTTGCGGTGGCTCTCCACAAGCACATCAAGCTGTGTTTGTCAGGAAGGGAGGAAAGGTGGGTTGCAGGGAAGACTGGAGGAAAGATGTAACTGGAGGGAGATGGATAGGTGGTAGCTTGGAGATGCTGTACAGATATAGCATGTAGGACATATGCATAGCCTGGATGCAAAGGGTTTGAGGTGGTTACCAGACATCCGGTAGGATATGTCAAAAGGCTGGGACTATGATTTAGAAGAGCAAGTTGGTCTGTGAGTCACCAGCATTTGCTGAATTGAAGCTTGCAGGTGAGTAAACTGAAGAGAAGTAGAGTGAGAAGGGGTCCAAGGAAAAATCAATGTGGATATTAGATATAAATATGGAAAGGCAGCAAGGATGGTCCAGAGGAGATGCTCACAGCCTGGTGTGCCACCAACACCTCACCATCAGGTACCCACCTCAGGTATCAGTGTCCTTCCCCAGTAAGGAACTGAGAGGAGTAAGTGGGTTTGCCCTGCTGGTGGGTTCCAGGTGAGAGAGAAGCCAGGGCTATGGGAATGCTGGGCACTCAGCCCTTGACAAGGCTTGGAAGAGCTCAACTGACCTACTTGGACATTAGGCCATTTGTTGCAATACTTCAGAGAAAGGGAAAGATCCTCAGGGAACGCCATAAAAAGACTGAGCTTGAGGCTTACAGACAGATTAAATATTAGAGTTAGTCCAATAAACTCAGTCACACTATTACAGTTGTGGCAATCACATTCCTTTCAGAGATGTGCTACCCACCACCTGGGATTTTACACACCCAGAGCATCATTTTAAACCCAACTGCTGCATCAGCTGCTGTTCTCAGGGGCTTTGCTCCACTGAAATCTCTGCAAAAAGGGACCCAGCCCCACACATCAGCTTGGATGTGAGTCAGGTGAAATCAAACCATTTCCCATCCAAAGTCCTCAGACCCACAGAAATCTCCAGCCAAAAGCAAAGCAGTGAGCAATTTGCTGGTAGCAGCAATTAAATCAGTTTAATTTGATTTGTTTCAATGTTGCCAAGAGCATACTGGCCAGCGCTCCAATCACGCCTGAGGTGCCCCAGCAGCAGGATGCTCTGCTCAACAGTGGGTGGCAGGGCGTTGCTGTGCCAGGACTTGTGCTGAGATGGCACATAGGCCAGCAATCCCCTAAGCTTGGAGGGTCAAAAAGGGGTGCAAGGGTGCAACATGGACCTGCCAGACTATCCTTATCCCCTCCATGTCCTTGCAGTAATACAAGTTTTTCATGGCATCAATAGGCATGATCACTGGTTGTCCCTAACAAATGTCTTTCTTCATACAATGATAGGGAGAAATATTGAGGGGTTTTATTTTATTTTTGCTCCCTTTTCCATCTAGTTGCAAGTCCTTACTGATTCCCATGTCCTACTCTACCGGGACAGCTATTTTTGTCCGCAGTTGTACAAAATGTCAATGGGTATCACCTTGTACTTCCTGGGTATAATTTGGGGATTTCAGAGCTGCTGTCTTCCTTGGCAAGAACAGTGTCATTTTGATAATGCTCTCTCCCATCTCCTGCACTGGAGAGCTGCAGTATGGAGTGTGAAAATTAATGTATCATGTAAACATCTTCAACCCACAGATTTTAGAATAAGTTTGTCCTGCCTAGTAGAAGTGAGTTTGATGGGTGTGATGCCTTGATTGGCTTTAATGACTACTGGTAAAGTGATCTCATAGTGAGAGTTCATGTGTCAGCCAACATGAAGATGGTGAGAAGAGACTTCTCTTCACCCAAGCTGTGGTGGCTGAAGCTGAAGACATCTCTTCTTCCCAGGAAGGAGACCAGCCAGGGACAGTAGTTTCTCCTCCCAGTACTACCAAAGCTCTGGTCCTTTTACCAGCAAGCACCCTTCTGGTCAATCACACCAATAAATCAATACCTACTAATTTTATGAGGCCGGTCCCTCATGTCCAACCCACCATACACATAAGCAAAAATTTGCAATAATTTCCTTAAAACCATCATTCACTGGACTCTAGAACAAAGCATCTCTTGTCCTTCTCTGCAACGTTTCAGTCCTCAGTGATGTGAATGTAACCTCTTCAAATTTATATTTTCCTGTAACACTTCTCAGAAGTACTTTTCAGAATGGCTCTTCTCATTCTGATTTCTCACTGGACTTCTATTTTCAGCATCCCTATTTAAAATCCTTTATCAGAGGTTTGACTTGCATGTGGTGTGCCATGCCCAGGAGCACTTCACTAATTGCTGTATCACTGACACCTGGTTGTACACTGCATGGTTTCAACATTGTTGGCCTAGATGCAAACAGAATTTCATAAGAACTTTATGATTTTGACAGCACATTGCTGAAGTGGGGAGGAGATGGGGAATTAATCATCTGCAGAATCTTTCGTCAGTAAAACATTATTCTTTCCATGCTTGGTATATAGAACTATGTCAAGTTTTCAAGCCTTATTGAGAGGCTCCCCACCATACTATCAGTGCATGACCCAAACTACTTGTTAAATTGCTGAGTCTTTGCTAAAAATTATTCCTGATATATCCCCAAATCTTCCTGAACCTCTGCACACTACTGTCAGATGTAAGCAGATTTGACAGTTATTGCATGAAACAAATAGTAATAACTAATATGCAATTTATTTGATGCTGTCAGCTTAATGATTATCCACCTCAGAGACATGGCCTAAGAAAATGTGAATAAAATATATGGGCCAGATCCTTATCTGTGCAAGTAAGCCTCATTATCACCATTAATGCAAGGAAGATTTTCACAATCTGAAACTTAATTCACATGAAGGACCAATGCCAACCACCAGAAATAAGCACCTCATTTAAAACAGGAGGTGTGCCATAGAATATTTGGTATACAAGGCAGAAGTTGAGTATAGAGGCAGAAGTGTCCAAGAATTATAAATTATTCATCTTAATTTCCTACCCATCTTGAAGGATTCTCTCTTGGGTAGTGGTCAGTGTATGAGCAAGTCTGTGCTTAAATGGCTTTTGGCACATGTTGTGTTGAGGTTTTTTTATCAAACTCAGGTGAGGACAAAGCTGGGCACTCAGACACACAACCTGTGTTTGCTCAGATCTTCCCAAGCTGATTCTGGCCTGTGATGAGCACAGGGTAGGGCAGAATTTCCTACTAAGGGTTTCAAGAAAATTTGGGTCCCTTGGACAGGTATGTGCTTGAAGGCTACTCGGAGTGGGAGGTTTGGTGGCCTGCTCTCACCCAGTGACAAAATAGTTAAAATTAGCAGCCATCCTTGTCAATTACAAGGTATGTAATGCATCCAGGAGTTACAAAAGATGCTGCCAAAACCCTACCCATAACCTTCCACTCTATACCTTCTTACCCAGACACTTACTCTTAAAACCATCTCCTGTATTGCTGGGCACAGGAAGAATTCCCCAGCACCCTACTCCAACCTGGGCAGCAAGGGCTGCTTTACCACTATTCACCTGCAGCTAGTATAGGAAGATGACCTTATGGACTAGCTAGGAGTTCACCTTTTCTCCGTCCATCACTTTTAGTTTATTGCTTAATTCCCCAAAACATTCTGCTTCTAAGTCTCTTTGCAGAGGTCTGAGTAACTTTCACGGTGCTCCAACAGAGCCTCAGCTTTCAGAGCAATTTTTTTTTCCAAGCTTCCCTCATTTGCGTTCCTGGTGACAAGGGCTGGCACACTGCGTAAAGACAATTTCATTCCTGTTTATTATGGGGAAGGACACATGCATCTGTAACTGATTTGACAGGAGACATCATGACAGCTGTTTTACAGGATTCTCCATTGAAATAGCAAACGAGAGGCTTGCTAGCATGTATGGGACATATTTATATCCTAAACAAAAGGGCAATAACATACATAGTGACAAGCCTTGTTTGTACACAGCTTTCAGCAAGTATGTGCCAAGTGCTGGCTCCCAGCCAGATGCATGGCTGGTACAATCTGGCACAGTCCTGCTGACACCAAGGCAGCTGCTTCAGTTTACACGAAGGAAGAAATGAGGTATAATTTTCTCAGTTACACACCAGAATTACAACAGAAGGGAAAAAAAAAAAAAAAAAAAGCCCTGAAGATCTGCAGGCAGGTTGGGGGAAAGCAGCACCTCAACCCACCACGTGCTGGAGGGGGATAGCTCTGACCGTACCCACGAGGCAGGGCAGTTGAGTTGGTTTGTGTCAGCAAGGGTAGCAATAAAGATACAACCATTTCACAGGCTACTGATACCTACCTGCATCCAGCATGGCAAATAACACTTAATATAGCAGCCTCCTTGTTTTCAACCTGTTTAAATGGGAGATATGTACAGAGGCAAAAGATGTGGATGCTTCTACACACAGAAATGGCGACAGGGCTGTCCTGTATCCTAGTGTGTCTAATCATTCTGAAAACATCAACATTCTCACCGAGGGAAAAGAGATATGAAGCTCACCTCCAGCCCTCACTTAATCCCCTGCTATCCCTTCAATGCCAGAGGATGCTTTAGGGAAGAGGCTGATGTCAGTAGCCAGTGAAGACTGAAGCAAGATGCTAGTCATCACACCATCAAGCTGAATTTTTAATGAAACTAGCAAAGTGAGCAACCTTTGCCATACCACTAGTGGGATTTTTTTTTTTAACAGCAGCACACTGTCAGGAGCACAGTAAGTGTTAATGTCATTTCCAGGCACTAGTACAACACACTTTATAGAGGTCTCAACCTTAAGTCCATTTAAAAATTATTTTTATAACTCAGTGACCAAATGAAAAAATAATGTGATCACATAGCCCTGCTTTCTTGGGAAGGCACTGCTTCTCCTTGGATATCTCCACAGCACCTCATGCCATCAGGCTGTTGACTTAGACATTTGCACCTTGATCCACCTAGAAGGAAGTCACTGTTATTGCTTATGACAACTAATAGCAGCCACAACAAACAGTGCCTTGCCCAGCCCTGACAGAGCTGCTACTGAGTATAAGGGATTTGTTGCATTTTCAGCCTTCTATAATCCTTGTATCAGTTCCTCACATATAGCCAGAAAGCTGCCCAACACATGACACTGTTAGTAGGCTGGCTATTATAGAGTAGCACAATCATGTAACTTTGCCTTCACTCTGTCAAAAAAAAAAATCCTGCATAACACAAGAAAACATGTAAGACACTTATTCTTAGCAAGAAGCTCCCATAGATCTACATTTGTGCATGTATCACAATTTTTATGCTTATCACCTTGAAGTTGTCTTGTTATGTCAAAGATAGGTATGTTAAAAGAAAAATCTGTAGTTTTTTAGTTCTAATTTCCACCAAGGCAGGAAGAGACATCTCAGTAGCTTTAATTTTAGTTTTCTAATACTAAAACCAAGTTTCTTGCCAGAAAATTAAGATGATTTTGCCTCCATCTAGCCAAAACAATATTGTGGGTATCATATGCTAAAAAACCCCAGGAATAATGTCAAAGCAGGCAGCCAGTGTAAGCAAATGGATGAGGCAAAAAAACCTGAATGAGACATTTTAAAACATTTAATGATTACATGTCAAAGCACACTTTAAATGTCACAGTGCCTTATGTGATCATGAAGAGGAAAACAAAATGACTGAGAACTCTTGGCTAAAATAGTCTTGTTGCTGGCACTGATTGATATTCTTGAATGGAGGACTTGATGGATTATGATTTTTGCAAGAGAATCATTACATGCCAGGTGCACAAATAGAGAAGTACAGCTTGTTGACACCTCTGTGCAAAATAAAGTCATTCTAGGAATTTTGATTCATTATATCTCTATTAGGAATCAATCCACCTGACCTAAATTTTGCATCATAAATCAGATTAAGAAACCTGGCTGGATCTCAGCAAAGGATGTATGTCCTTGGTTTAAAATCACTCCACTATATCCAGCACACCATTATTATTCTAAATGCAATAATCTATACTGTATAATTTAGGTCAACTTGATTTCAGGGTAGACAAGAACATTTCTGCCCACTCACCTGCATAGGAATTTTATCATTTTAGAGACATGATTTGTCTTTTTATATAACAGCTGGTTGGGTTTTGTTTTGTTTGGGTGTTTGGGTTTTTTTTATTTAATTTATTATTTTCACATTCACTGCTCAAGATGTGGGGAGAAAAAAAAAACAACCAACCAAAACAATACAAACAAAAAAACCCCAAATATAAAATACTGCAGGAACATAATAAAGCAACTTAGGACATCCTTAAAGTAGAGCTATATCATTTTCTTACATAGGTAATTACAGTAAATGCGATTTGCACAGCTAAATAGAGAGGCATTGATTTTTTGCTGGCTGGCCATAGTGCTTAAGAGAAGGCAGGTGGTTTTGTGATGCTGCCTAAAAGGGTTTGACAACAGAAAGTCTACCCCCAAAAGTATATAGGAGCATACAGGTCTGGCTGAAAGTCAAAGGGAGTTACATCCAAGTATGAGGTGTTTTTGAAACTGTCCTCATTGGTAACAACCTGAAATTTGTAGTGATTTTTAAAAGGAAAAATGGTATCATTTTCTGCATAAAATTAGACAAGTTCATTAACTGTGAGGTTTTTTTGTTTAACTTTGAGGAACTGTGTTGCTTGCTCCTCTTTGAGCTGCACAAGCAAACCCAAGGGTATGGCACCACTTTTTGACGATGAAAGAACTACGAGCAGAAACAAAATAGGTTTTTGAAAGATTCAAGTCCATGACAGCTGCAGGAGAGCAATAATTCAGGAAATGTCTTGGGTAAAACCAACTCAATTGACTTGATGCTTTGTTTTATCATTATGAACATAAAGGAGTTTCTTTTAGTTATCAACTGAAAATCTCAAGGGGCTCCCTACAAGATTTGACTAATAACATGCCTTGAATAACAATGGCTGCAAGTGGCAGTAGAGTAGGCAATAGAAAAGGGACATTTTACCTATAAGTGTCAATTCTGTCACTAGAACATGAGACTCCCTAGCTTGATACCTACACCCTATTCCCAGTGCTGCCTCTAAACCAGCAGGGCAAGTGTCTCGCCACTCTTCAGTGTACTCACCTGTAAAACAGGGATGTCAAAGTTGGTTGTCTACCTTCCTAAGGAAAGTTTCTAGGAAACCTCCAGGATTGAGGCAATTTATTGCTACAGCCCCACATGTTTTAGTGGTCATTTATATCTGTGCATGGAGGGTGGGGAATAAAATGTGCTGTTAGCATTGTATAGTTTCGCAGACACTTTGCCAAGCGGTTGACACCAATGCCCTGCAGAACACCCCTTTACCTGCATAAACTGGTCCACTTACAAACACCATGCTGCCGTCAGGCAGAGTCAAATCAATAAACACTTTTCTAATAGCATTTCAACACTGCATTTGCATGGACCTATTTCCAGATGAGATGGTCCTTTTCCTGGTGAAGGAAATGAATCACAGAATCACAGAATGTTGGGGGTTGGATGGGACCTAGAAGATCATCTAGTCCAACCACCCTGACAGAGCAGGATCACCTAGACTAAGTCACCCAGGAACATATCCAGGCAAGTCCTGCAGGTCTCCAGAGAAGGAGATTCCACAACCTCCATGGGCAGCCCATTCCAGAGCTCTGTCACCCTCACTGTGAAAAAGTTCTTCCTTGTGTTGACCCTAAACCTCTTGTGCTCCAACTTGCTCCCATTGCCTCTTGTCCTGTCATTGGATGACACTGAGAAGAGTCTGGCTCCACCCTCCCTACACTCACCTTTAACATATTTATAGACATTGATGAGGTTCCCCCTCAGTCTCCTCCAGGCTAAAGAGCCCCAGCTCTCTCAACCTCTCCTCTTAAGGGAGATGCTTCACTCCCTTAATCATCTTGGTGGCCTTGTGCTAGACTCTCTCCAGTAAATCTCTGTCTTTCCTGAATTGGGGTGCCCAAAACTGGATACAGTATTCCAGCTGGGGTCTCACCAATGTAGAGTAGAGGGGCAGGAGAACCTCCCTTGACCTGCTGGCCACACTTCTCCTAATGCATCTCAGGATGCCATTGGCCTTCTTGGCCGCAAGGTCACATTGTTGGCTTGTGGTAATCCCCACTGTCCACAGGACCCCCAAGTCTCTTTCTTCAGAGCTGCTCTCCAATAGATCAGCCCCCAGCCTGTACTGATACATGGAGTTGCTGTGCCCCAGATGCAGCACCTTACACTTACTCTTGTTAAATCTCATTAAATATCTCCCTGCCCAGCACTCCAGTCTGTCCAGGTCTCTCTGGATGGCAGCACAGCCTGCTGCTGTGTCAGCCACTCCTCCCAGTTTGGTGTCATCAGCAAACTTGCTGAGGGTGCTCTCTACCCCCTCATCCAGGTCATTGATTAATATATTGAATGATATTGGACCCAGCACTGACTCTTGGGGGATGTCACTAGTCACAGGCCTCCAGCCAGATTCTGCTCCACTGACCACAGCTCTCTGGGCTCTGTCCTTTAGCCAATTCCCAATCCACCTCACTGCACAATCACTCAATCCACACTTCTTAAACTTGGCTGTGAGGATCCCATGGGTATCAAAAGCCTTGTTGAAGTCAAGGTATATCACATCCACTGTCCTTCCTTCATCCATCCATAAAAGGCTATCAGATTAGTCAAGCATGACTTCCCCTTATGGAATCCATGTTGACTAAATGTGATAAGCCTCCTTTCCTCCAGATGCTTAGAGATGGCAGCAAGGACATGTTGTTCCATCACTTTTCCAGAAACAGGAGTGAGGCTGACGGGCCTGTAGTTATCCGGGTACTCCTTTTTGTCTTTTTTGAAGGTTGGGACATTGGCCTTTCTCCAGTCCTCAGGCACTTCTCCTGTTCTCCAGGACTTTTCAGAAATTATGGAGAGTGGCCTAGCAATAACCTCTGCCATCTCTGTCATTACTCACGGGTGTATCCCATCAGGGCCCATAGACTTGTGGGTGTCCAGTTTGCTCAACTGGTCACTAACCCAAACCTCTTCAACTGAAGAAAGAACTTCCTCCCTCCAGAATTCCTCTGTGGTCTTGGAGACCTGGGACTCCTGGTAGCTGACCCTAGAAGTAAGGACTGAGGCAAAGGTGGCATTCAGTAACTCAGCCTTCTCTTTGTCCTCAGTCACCAAGGCACCCACTTCATCCAGTAGCAGGCCCACATTACCTCTAGGCTTCTTTTTGCCTCCAACATACTTGTAGAAGCTTTTCTTGTTGTCCTTGACCTCCCTCGCCAGCTTGATTTCAAGGGAAGCCTTAGGTTTCCTTGTTGCATCCCTGCATTCTTTGACAACCTCCCTATATTCTTCCCAAGTGGCCTGTTCCTCCTTCCATGTTTTATATATTTCCCTCTTCAACTTAAATTTTACCAGTAGTTCCCTGATCAACCATGCAGGTCTCCTAACTCTCTTACTAGATTTCCTACTCTTTGGGATTCACTGATCCTGAGCCTGAAGGAAATGGCATTTGAATATTATCCAGTTTGCTTGGGCCCCCTTGCCCTGCAGGGCCTTGTCCTATGGGACTTTTCTAAGCAGTTCCCTGAGAAGGCAAAGGTTGGCCTTTCTGAAGTCCAGGGTAGCAATCTTGCTTGTGGTCCTGTGCCTATGGCCTCTAATTCTAAACTCCACCATCTTGTGGTCACTATAGCCAAGGGTGCCTCCTACCTTCACATCCTAAACCAGTCCCTCTTTGTTGGTCAGTACAAGGTCCAGCATCATTCCTCTCCTTGTTGGCCCCTCCAACACCTACATTAGGAAGTTATCATCAATGTTCTGGAGGAACCTACTGGAGTGAGTGTGTCTGGATGAGCAACTTTCGCAGCAAATGTCATTAAATGCTTAAATTTTAAATGTGTAAAATGCTTACAATGTCTTGTCCTTATTTTGTTTCAGTGCTTTGGTGACTTTAAAGAAGTTCCCAATCTTCGGTGCCTTTAAAGAAGTTCCCAATCAAGGGTAAGACTGAGAGAGTCCCAGACTTTGAGCATGGGGCAGGACCAGTCTTCATTCCCACTAATGGATAATACCCTGACACTATCTATGCCCTAGCAGAACCACCCCCCATCCTTAAGACAGCTCAGCATGATTGCAGGAAAGCACAGCGCAGCACTCGGGAAGATGCCAAACATGGTGGTTATTAGCTGTGCTAATTGGTCCCATCTACACCTGCAGTGGAAACAGACTTTAAAGGGAACATAAATATTCTTGGCTCCTTCCTCAACCATTCTTCTACCCAGCACAGTGTTGTGAAGGGACTAAGTATACATTAAAATTTTTACCTAAAATTTTTACCTACTCTGTATTCTGAAAAATAAAACTATACCAACTTTTATCTTTTTTACACAAGGCAATGAAATCTCTTAAGACTTTTCTGACTTTTTCTAAGTCCTTGCATATACTTTCTTAGCAAAAAAACTAAGTTACGTCCTTCTTTGAGAACATTTGGATGAATGACAAGACCGGATAATAGGTTGTCCATACCTCTTAAGTGTACATGTATTTGCTGACTATCAGTAAGGAAGCTGATAAAAGTTTTAAAAGGCTATAAACAGTAACAAGAACATTTATGATGTGGGGAGTCTTGTGACAAAGTGTTGATAAGATTACTTACATTTCTTTTTAATTACCGTTCTGCTTTAGTAGCATTTTTGATCTAATGCTGGAGAAACACAACTGCCAGTGTCATTCTTGCTTAGAGAACTTTGAGACACCTTGTCTGGAAAGCATCTCTTCTGAACCGCACTGCTGCCACTTCCCAGACCACTGGGTTTAACGTTTTTTATCCATTCGCAAACTCCCCCAGGTACTGGCAACACCAGGGTGTTACAATGGTTATCTGAGGATGCTCTGGGAGCACCATGCTGGTGTCACCTAATTCCTTCATCAAACACTGCAAAGTCCCATTGCACCATGCCCCCATTACTGGCAATACCAACGTTATTTTCACAGAAAATAAAGAATTTACAATAGACATGATCTAAATAATACAGTCTTGGCTTTTTAAAGGGAAAGAAACAAACCATTCAAATGTGGAATTATTTCTTTCTCAGAATATTTCAAAGTCATGTCACTCTATCTATTAACCAAGACAAATTACTTTGACAGCCCTATCTACTCTTGACATCTGAGTTGTCTCTCTAGCCTATTATATTTTAGCACAGGCATAAAATATTGTTCAGACAGTATGGTTAGTCTAAAAGAGTAATCTAACTGCTTTGAAATGGCCTATTAGGAGATGAACTCCCAGTTTAGCTGCAGGCAGAGAATTAATCCAGTGCTTTTCTTAGTTCTTCAATGGCAATCTTTTCTTCCCTGCTAACTAAACACTCTTTATTTGAAGGGATGTAAAAAAGGAGTACTTCAGAAGGAAAGGGGGCAAATTAGACAGAAATCAGAGGGGAAAGTATCATTAAAAAATTCTGACACATGACATCATTAATCGACATGTGTCTGGGCTCTCCTGGTGTGGCAAAAATTGGGGTGAAATTTTTACTTCAGTAAAAACTGAGAACAATTATATACACAACTTAGATTCCTGCATGCTTTGAAATGCAACATCTGCCTATGTTTTCTGGCTTGGTATATTGCTAATATTCAAATATAAAAAGGGACACTGTGGGCGACACTCCTTTCTAGGGTGCAGCCACTGCCAAGCCCCAAAGATAGGAGCACTTTGGGGTTCCAGCCCCTCTCCCACTCACGTGAGTTCCATCTGATTCTGCAGGGGTAGTGCTGATGCTCAGTTCCCAAGGGCTTCTGACTGCCTTGCAGCTCAACCTCTGGCCATGGGAGTGCTGTGATCTTGTGTTTGGCTACAACGTCATCCCATGCAGCTTTAGATATGTGTTTTTTAATAAACAAATTGTCTCAGCTGCTTCAGAGGAATTCATTTCAACTCTTCCCCAGAGCTGTTCCTCTCTTTAGCACCTGTCTTTTCAGTGCTTGCCTTTACAAGTTTAATGTTTGTTTATTGAATGTCTACTATTCAGCAGCTACTTCTCTAGCCACTGATGCATCAATTGGCAGCTTCTGCAGGAGACAACCTGAATTTAGAGCCACATGCGTATTTACAAGGCCCAATTAAACACTTTCCAGTAACTTACTGCCTGCTGAGTGTGTGATGGGGGGATTTGCACAGGTCTCAACTCATCCTGGAGACATCACAGCTAAGGAGATTTCCCTTCAAGCCTGGATGATGTGAACTGAAGGCGCAGCAATAGCAGCAGCACCCTGGGGAGATAAGCAGCATCAGGGTGGGAAGGGCTGGGGACATTACCAAAAGCTACCCTCAAAGTGCATCACTGGACAGAAACACCCCATGATGTTGGAGAGATAACAAGTCGGAGGTGCCAACCCTGTCCAGCAGCCCCTCCTGCCCGGGGAGCCCCATGTCCCTGCCCCACAGCCTGTACTCAGAGACCCTGCCCGAGCCCTTGGCAGTTGCTGGGTGCCCAGGCATCCTCTGTCCAGGGCTTTGGGCTCTCGCCAGGAGGCTGCATGCAGCAGTAGCAGGGCAGGGCGCTGGAGCAGAAGGCTGGCATTGCCACCCTGTGGAGAGAGGAGGGGAGCAGTGAGCTCTGCCGGGGAAGGCTCTCAGCACCGACCGGCACTGCCACCACCTCGGGACTCTGCTGCGGGAATTCTGAGCCGTCCCAAAATGTCAGCATGGAGGAAGATCGCAGGGAGGCTGCCCTCCATCAATGGGAGGGTTGATGTCCTGAGCAGCGGGTCTCTCCCCACATCACTGCTGCCGAAGGAGAGTACAGCTGGACACCCTGCTGCTTTCACCCAAACGTGCACAGAAGTCAGCTTGCCCTTGAGCCTGGTCAGTCTCTGCATCCCCTGGTTCAGACCACATTCTGGAGGAGAAGGGATGCCCATCAAGGCTCCAGAGGTTCCCCAGAATGCTGAGTAGGGACCCAACAGCTCCCAGGGCAGGACTGGCCAATGTTCCCCCTTGCAGCTTCCCCAAACAGGTCTGTCTGATGACTCCAGAAGTTGGCAGGACCCACAGTACATATGAAAAACAAACTGGAGATAAAATGCCTGAGAAAGCCAGCTACTAGCAGGACCAGAACTTGCTGAAGGAAGTCCAGAGCCTCCATTTATCCCCTGTGACAAATTCCAGCACCATTTACCATATGGCAAATCCACCATCATCCAGGGATGATGGTGAGGCTTAAATTCTTTTGTGCTTCCCACATGGTGAGGTCACTTCTTGCTAAAACACATTTATTGTCATGACAGCTTCGCTTTGTGTAATTATCTGTTTATCAGCTGCCAGCCTACTCTTACTAACATACTTGCCTCCCTTCTTTTTATTCATCAGGCCTGATTAGTCTTGAAGATAGATTATATCAGGTTAAATGAGCTTCCTGGGCCAATCAATCAGCTCTGGAGATGGCACCTCGTGTTGCTCAATGAAACTCCCAAGTTGTCCTGTCTACATGTGGTGATCACCTTCACCTTCCCCTAGGACTGCAGCAAGAGGATTCAGGAGGCATTTGTTTTGCTTTTTTTAATTGAAAGGTGAAAACTTTCCTAATTAATGATCCAACTACAGGGCTTCATTGTGTCATTATTGCGTATTGATGTAAAAGGAATCATAGTCATCAGATAAATTAGGGCAGACTTGTTAGGACCTTCACAGTGCTCCTAAATTGTATATGTTGTATTGTGAGGGACTTATTATGAAGGGGCTCATTAAGAGTGGCTTGATGACAGAAAGTGACACCCAGAATTACTGTCCCCTGTTATTACATGTATCTGAGTTGCACACCCCTTTGGTAAGCCAGGAGGTCTTTGTGCCCTTCCTTGTGTCTTCTTAGGAGCCGTCCCAGAAGCTCTTTTGCTGGTACAAAAAAATTTGGACCCTCTCATTCTTCGTGGTTATCATTATATGAAGTTATATTAATTTTTCTTTCTTACTCAGCACTGTCCTCTAATTCAAACAGTACCTTCTCCATCCCCTTGTCTTTGTCAGAGAGCTTACTTTGAGAGAAGAACTCCTGTCCCTGCTCCCCAGTACTCCCAGGTTCCTCTGCAGGATAAGCTCTCCCCACTGCTCTATTTCAGTCTTTCTAGGCTTTTCTAAGCTACAGCCTTTCCAGGATTAATTCCTCTTGAGAAAGTGTGACCCAAATGTGCAGCATTCCAGGCAAGGACTTTCATAGACCTTGTGTGCTGGTAATGATATCACACTTTTTGTATCTGGGGAAAGTCCATCTGATCCTAAGATTACAGTTGGCTGTTTGATACTGGGAGAAAAGAGGGTGGCTGCCCTCACCGGCTTCCAGCCCTCAGCATACCACAAAATTGCAGAATTGTCTCACGTACCCAAAAGCAGGACTTTGCACTTCTCATAATATTTCATTCCATTTT
>JANHGL010015229.1:42312-56732 GCA_024611195.1 Ceyx melanurus | reverse complement strand
ACACAAGGAAAAACTTTTTCACAGTAAGGGTGACAGAGCTCTGGAATGGGCTGCCCAGGGAGGTTGTGGAGTCTCCTTCTCTGGAGACATTCAAGATCTGCCTGGATGTGTTCCTGGGTGACTTGGTCTAGGTGATCCTGCTCTGGCTGGGGGGTTGAACTAGATAATCTTCTAGGTCCCTTCCAATCCCTAACATTCTGTGATTCACTGGGGGTTGCAGGATAATCTCTGCCCCAGTTCCTGGAGCACCTCCACAACCTCCTTCACTGACCTGGGTGCCTGCAGAGTTGTTGCTCTCACATATTCATAACTCCCCTCTCTCAGCTGCAGTTGCTATTGTACCTATTTTTTCCCTCCCTTCTTAAATATGTTATCCCAGAGTTGCTACCACCACACCATCACTGATGGGCTCGGCCTTGACCAGCAGTGGGTCTGTCCCTCCATTAGAGGCTGGCATTACATCGACTGGACACACGGGAAGCTCCCAGTGATTTCTTACAGAAGCCACCCCAGTAGTCCCTCCGCTATCATAACCTTGCCAAATAAACACAATACAATTATCTATTATACAATTAATTGAAAAGCCTAATTTTAGCAACAACATTTTCAAATGTAAGCTACTTTTATCTTAAAGCTGGTAGAATTTCCACTACTGTTTTTTCATTCATATTCAAAATCTTTAAGAGATCATTTTGAAATAATTTCTGGTATTAGATTATCAAACCTGTTTTAGAAACTCCATCTGGCGGTCACTAGCAGAATATTCTTGCAGTTCCCAAAAGCAGTAAAATCAGCAAAAGTAATTAAAGGATTTAGGTTAATCATTTGGGGGGGGGGGGAAGCAAAAACCAAAACCAAAACAACATCAACAACAACAAAAACAAACAAACAACACACAAAAAAAACCCAACACAAACATAAAAATCAGCTCCAGTTTCTCGTTGAACAGATCTGTGCTAGCTGGTCATATCTGCAGGCAGTAAGGGTACTGCTGCAAGTATTTACAAGAAGAAAACTAAATTAACCATACCATTGTAATTAGGTGCTGCTGTGAGGATGAGGCAGGTAAGACAAAATTCTGTTACAAGATACAAATCTCAACAATGGTTAATTTTGCATTTGAACCTGACAGAAGTGTATTTAACCAGGATATTAGGTCTGATTATTCACAAGAAATAAATATTTATTTAAAAAAGCTTATATTTCTTGTATGGTTTTACGAAACATCTGGTACTACTCATTGTGGTTGGCAAGATGCTCAAAGATCAAGGGAAGTGCCCATTCAGCTCCAGAACACTGTAATTCTTTCTAATTAAGTTACAGTTTCAGTAGTTCACAATGAAATGGATTGCACACTTAATCAATACAGAGGTTTCTAGAATTATTCAGGTGCAATGAAATAATCATTCTAGCACCTGCAGTCCTGTGCAGAGAGCAGTTCTTTTATAAACCTTGCCATTAGAAAAAACCTTTTTCCACCCTTTAATAGAAGTAGAGTAATATTTGGAAAAACAGACAATTTCTGAACTCTTATAGCTGAAGTACAGAGATGATCTACCCATACTAAAGAATTTATTTTGTGATTGATAGAAACATTATTGTATAGCAATAATAGTAAAATACTGTTTATAAAACAACGTGCATTACAAACGATGCAGAAATAAGCCAATATAAAATAATTCACTAATAATGAATGATGGGCAAACAAACCTGAGATGTGAAGGCAGCAATCACACAGCACAGAGTATAGCTTTTCTGCAATAGCAGGAAGAAATGTTGATTTACTACCAGCCTCTGGTCACAGGTAATTATTAATACCAGTGCGTATGTATATACATCTCCAGCTTGTGCCTTTTTAACCCAAGCAGGGGCAGTAATACTATCTAATTTTACAAATTCACATAGCTCCATGTACCTTATAAAACAGCATAAGCATCTAAATTTCATTTAAAACAAAAACATGTCAAAAACACCTCCCAAAACCAAATATGCAGGGAATACAGTAAAGACATGTAAGGTTTTTAATTCTAAAATTCATCCATAAACAAAATTCCTTTAGCTTTCTTCAAGATGGCAATTCTTACGTTTGTATACAACTTCCCTGCTTTTTTTTAGGGTTTTGGGGTTTTTTCCTTCCATTTTGTTTTGTCAAAGGCCTAATGTTTCAGGGTCTTTTAAACTTCCTGTTAAGTAAAACAAAAAAAACCAAACATATGTAAAATTAAAAGCAAGGCCTTTCAAAAGGACAGTATTACAGTTACTGATAATTGTGCATCAATGTAACAAAAGCCTTAAAATAGATGCTTTTCTCAGAAATTATATTTTTTCCAGAAATCTTGAGTCATTGCATTAATACAAGTAGCCTTAAGGTGCTAAAATGCCACCAAGAAAAGCTTCCAAGAGTAAGCTGAACTCCTGAATAGAGTCAAAGCGATCTTTGACTAACTCTATTGCTAATATTTCACACTCAAGTTGCTGGGGGTTTTTTTGTTACAATACTAGAGGAAAAATTAAGATGGAAAGACATGGTAGTTTATAAAAAAAGTCTTGAAAATATATGCAGACTATTTCACAATTCCAGCAATTGCTTTTCATCATAATACACTGGGTAATGGGAAATAACAGCCATTTAATATTTCAAAACAATGCCACCATACTACACAGGGCTTGTTTTCTTAATAACATTACATCAAAAAAGACATGGAAATCAAGAGCAGAAGACAACATCACAGTCTAAAAACAGACGTTGGACTTCCCATGCAGGATTAGCTCCCTAACAATAATTATTATCCAAGAGCAACCCAGGTGAGCCCTCAGACTAACCACAAGCTTACTGCAGCCTTTGGCCTCTGTCCTCAATGATTGTGCCTGTTTGAAGCTGCACCAAGTTTCAAGAAGAGCTCTGCTGCTCATCTGAGTGTTGCAGCTCTTTGCCGAACAACCAATCACGATAAGTCAGAAGGAAGGTGAGCAAGAGAAAATCACTACTGGTTGGATGTGCTTTAAGCAAGAGAATTAAAACACTGACATCTCCACGGTCTCAGCTTCTCACAAACCAGGAGCATTTAATGGGTTTTTTTTTGTTAGAAAAGACAGAGAAGTTTCTCTCATCTGGCATACATGTATATGAGATTTTACTTCAAATTAAAACTGCTGTCAGGGATCTGTGCTCTGCTAAACATATCAGTAATACAGGTTAATTAAGATAAATTAATTGGCTTTTGACCAAAGAAAAGTGTCTCACATCTGCTTTCTTTATAACAGCATCTGTCATTCAGTGCTGGATATATTTATTTTGCCATAGGAGCAGTAACATTTGTTAAAAAATAAACAAGAGTTTTGCCCACCACAGAACACCATGATAGTGGAATTAGAGGAGTTATCAGCCCGTCCTTAAATATTGGCACAGCATTTCACAAATATTTAACTTCTGCAACTTATATCTTTCCTGCTTGTGCCCAAGCTGGAACATCATTATAATACGCCAACCTTTCCCATTGAAAGCATAACATATACTAATCACCAAGAAATCATGTATTCATAAATTACTAAGAAAAAAAATAGTAAAATTATGCACCATCCCAAATACAGTCATTTAACCAACATTTTTTTGAGTTTTATGAAATGTTTATACAATTGAACACTAGTCTGTTTGCCACACTTCTCATGTGACTTGTACCATGTGATCATTTAAGCAAATTAAATTAACTGGTTTATTGTTTAAGGAAAGACACAGTTGGTCACACAACAGCAATATTTTGTTTTTCTCTTAGTAACACATTAACTATGACAATAACAGCCCAGTGAGCTGATGCCAAAACCACACCATGTAGATGTTAAGATACCTCAGACTAAGTTCTGTCCATGTCTTAGATGAGGCAGAATTGCAGCTACCAAGAGGAGAATCAGTATAGTCTAAACAGAATAATGAATACAGAGTTGGGGAACTTTGATTTTCTAACCTCTATTTCTCACCTGACTTTCAATTTATTCAATCAACTTGGCAGAAATAAATTTTAGTGCTCAAATTTCTCCATCTGTAAATTGGGGGTACTTTCTGATTGATTCTCTAAATCTATTAATATATTCTGAAACTATAATGTGCTACTTGCTCCTGATTCAAAGCATCATAAATTATTTGCTTCTAAGCACCACTGAACAACAAGGCTGCATATTTCAATCAAAATATGAAATAACATTTGTAAATGAGAACATGGTTTTGGAAACAGGAGCTTTCTAGTAGTTTGTTGGGGTTTTTTTCTTTTTAAAGATGGGATCTTAAAAATTAGCTTTAGTCTTTTGGATTTTCTGTTTCTATTTATATATTTTTTCTTATTAGAGGTTAAGTTCCCTTGAAGCTCTGCTTTACTACACTTTACTGCAAATCAGTTATTAAACAACAGGAAATGTAATCTTAACACTTCTGTGTTAGGGCTTATCCCCACTTGAGTTTCTCCTCACTCACTGACTGCTAGCTCACTCAGAATACTTCAAACCTCTGTAAAGCGTGCTTTGAATATTCCTTAAACTTTTAGTGCGGTTATTGATTTGCCTTTATTTCTCTACTATTCACAAAGGGCACAGCCAGATATTTTTTAATACATCCACTCAACACAACTTCAAAAAAAGTAGAAGGCCCCAGGTGTTTGCTGGTGGCCCTCAGACAAAAAGTAATTTTACTCCCCCTGCCCCCCAGCAGAGCCACAGTTATCAATCATGGGCCTATTCAAACCTCTGCAATAGAAATACGGCAACAAATTGATGGCGTAGCTATTTGGCATTGCCTCATGTGCATACCTGATCCAATCTGGAAGCTAAAAAATCAAGTTAGTGTCTACCAGCTGATGACCAACACTTTCTACAGTTTCAAAACCAATCATTTGACTATGCTTATTGAGTTTGCTGTGCTCACTGCACAGTCCCAAGTACTAGAAAAAGGTGACACTTCAAATTTGCATCTTTCATAAGAATCAGCAGAAGGAGAAAAAAAATATTGCCTGACTTGCACGCAATTACAAATCATATTTTTCCTTTACCATTCTTAATTATGAGTAATTAATATCAACAAAAGAAACCTGGAATTGGGTACACCTCAAAAGCAAATGGTCTATACAAAATACCTACACTACATTGCCAGTTTTATCCAAGTTTTTAATTAGTGTAAATAAAAAGTAAACTGTCTACCCTGTCCAATAAACTACTATGCTAAAATAATCACAACCAAAGTCAGTATGGGAATTAGAGTATTATGAATAACACATGTAAGCTTATTAGAAAACTCCCCAGAGCTACCAAACTACCAAAGAACTGTTCTGGAACACAGCTGCTTCATAAACATAAACTGTCAACCTGCAAGCAGAAATTTCTCTGAGCCACTGCTGCAATGCTAGACTCTCCATGTGCATCTGTAGTTTCAGAAGAGCATTTGGAGCAGTAGTGCTAACTTTCAGGTGGCAATGGAGACCTACTGCTGAAATATTTTCTCCAGGTAACACACAACTAAAATTCTGAAATCTGGCTCATGTGCATTTTTCTCATTTCATTTTTTATCAAGTGTTTTAGCTCTTTCCACAAGTTTTTCAATAAAGCTTGTTTAAGTGCCACAAATAAGAGGTAAAGAAAACAGCACTGATCAAACACTAGCCACAAATTATCTTCTCAACCTAGAAAAGCCATTGTAGATTATTAGAAGATTACAGTAATATTTTTTCCCCATGTGCTGGTATGAGAACCAGCACATGATACTACCAATGCAACCCAGAAAGAATGGCTGCATGCAATTTAAAAATAAATAATTAATGAACTAACCCTTTCTTGCTTATTTATTTCTGAGGTTATAAGAATACTAGTCAATACAGTCCTTAAGACTGATGCTGAGCCAGAACCAAAACATACTACAGACTCAATATCCTGTCTTTTAACACCTCTTGGTCATTGCAAAATGTCTGGAAAAATAATGTATTGCATGTGTACAATACTGGGAGTTTTCCAAAACCCAGCACCCATGGAAAAATATAAACACACTCTTTTTAAGAAGGGCTCTTAATATTTTTGACATGCATTGCTTTTGTTTGGCAAAGTTTTTTGTTAAGCAAAGGGCCTTGATTGGTATTTCTTCAAGAGGCTTTTCTAGACCTCTAGCACTTAAAACAGTATAGTAGGAAAAAATGTCATTGCAAAGGCTGGCCAACACACGTAGGATTACTTCGTGAATAGGAAAAAAAAATCCACTGGATGGCCTCACATACTTAGAAATGGCAGGGACAAACACTACTTTTCTGTTCTAAAATATCCCACTGCAGAGCATAATTTGAACTTTAAAGTCACATGATAAAACCATAGGTTTGCTAAACATGCAACGTGTATGTTTTGAATGACTTCAAGTTCCTGTTTCCTCTCGAGAACTGTATGTTTTTGTAGTCTGCGATTTTTCATCGTGATGTACAGCAGCTAAAGAAGTTGTCATATAAGCACCCTGCTTTCTACATAAATAAAAAGGGATATATATCCTCCTAACAATAGTTATATTTCATCTGGCTATTCACAGTGAAAGACTCGGCCCTCTGTATCTGTGGAGAATTTTCTTGAAAAGGTAAGTGCTTTATATTACTTTGAATATCAAATGCTTTATTTATTACAAGAGACTCAAATTCTGAAGCTAAGGCTATGATTTAAAGTTTTTATTTTGCCCTTCTTTTAATAACATTTGAACTACACAAAGTAAAATACCGCATCTGGGAAACATTCTCAGAAATTTATAATAAAGCTGAGCATTAAATGGAGTAAATGTGACTGTTTTCCAGTAAGTACTTAACTCTCATTTAACTGATGATAGCTAGATGATGAAATACTGTTCAGTGGTCTGGACAAATTACTCCAACCATTGCCTAAGAGCAGTCTTTTAAAGGACAGACATTGTTAGATAATCCTAACTACACTGCAGGAATTGTATAGGACAGGAAACACGTCGGTGATGCTGCTTGGGGATTATGTTCAGCTACTGCTAATTTATATACTGGAAAAAATGAAAAAAAAAAGCTTTCATTTTCTCAGAAACTGATAATTTCTCAGAAGTTAAGGGTAGGATTTCTCAAATCTTTACAACCTCAAATACTTGCCCAAGTGTAGGCACTTAAATATTACAAATAAGTTGAATCTAGTATTTTACATTTCAGTCTTTCATATACTGCAAGCTGCTCCCATCTTTTAACTTTGTAGATGTAGTACAAACAGGAAGGACAAACTTACCCCCCCAAATTATGTGCAGAGTTTTCATGGGTTGATACAGGACATGCCCACCAAAAGCTGAGTTTCACAAGGAATATTAAGTGTACTGCTTTATGACTGGTGACATAATGCAGAAAGACTGCCCTGCCAAACCTTTTATAGGGGAAGAGTTCTGGCTGCCAGGGAGAAAATCCCCATTTTAGGAGCCCTTCTTTCTAGTCTTTAAATAAACAAAGTTTCCTTGAAAATAAGCTTTGGAAGAGTTAACAATAAATGTGGGACAGGGGACCAAAACCAATGAAATCTAAGAGATTAGGTTCTCTTGGTACTGAAAGTAGTCTTTTTGCAACTTGCTGTTTTAAAACTGTCTTTTGAACACTGCTTATTTACTCAGCTCCATCTGTTGGTAGTGAAGGATAACATATTTGCTCTGCTTAAATAAATAATTTAAAAAAAAAAAAATTAAAACCTATTTCCTTTAACTGCTGACATAAATAGCAGAGAGGATGATAGGAGGGAAATGAGGCCAGAAAGAGGAAACAAAAAAGTAAAAGTGAAGCCATAAGAACTTAAGGAAGGATTCACAACATGTGAATGCTGGTCCATAAAAAAAAGTAAGAGGGAGCAGAGGTAAAGAAGGGACAAAATACTGGATCATGACAATACAGGATGGGATAAGCAAGGAGCATATTGCACATTTCCCTCATTAACTTAGGAGAAAGAGGCATAGGCCTGGCTGGCTTCTGCTATAGATTCCATGTATGTGAGCTTTTGAAGCACTATATATTACTCTTAATTACTAGTAAGCAAACAGAAATAACATAGGCAGTTTACATCATAGCATGTTGTGAGAAAAATTAAAGAATTCAGATCTAGAGTTGTCTGCAATCTAAGCTGACAGATTCTACTAAAAGAGTAAAGGACTCAGGGCCCCCCACCAAGCAAAGCATAAACATTACATTATATACATTACATGGATTTTTAAAATAATATATATATCCCTGCAGTAAATCCAAGGACCAGACAAGAACTGAGGGAAGACCAGATCTTCTCACAGCAGAGGGAAATGATATAATAAATTCCTTTTTTTTTTTTTTTAATGATGGAAACTCAAAGTATTTTAACAAAATATATGGTCAGTTGCATGGAGACTCCTGAATAAAATATCTCAGAAATAAACCACCCTCTGGTGCTCTGCTGATTCCATGCAACCTACCTTTATTTTAAATTAAATTAGTATTACTAGAAGTCTATAAAAATTTACAAATGTGTTAGTCTTATACAGCAGAAGTTGTTAGCTCCTTCATCCCATTATTATTCTAAGCATAGATTTGCTTTAGTGCAAGGAAAGAATTATTTTGAAATGTTTTCAAAAAGTAACAATTACTTTTTGGAAACATTTCAAAAATTTTTTGAAATTTTCAAAATTTCAAAAAAATTGTTCACAAGGCTTACAATTACTGAGTTGTTTTACATGATAGATGAATTACAGCCATAAGACTCTCTAGTGCTATCCATTATGATGTAAACAAATGGATAGAAAAGTTATGCCATCTGTGACTAAATCAACTAGCTGCAGAGGCAGCAAAGTAGTCAAACTTTTCTGACAGAGTCCAATTTATAATCTCAGCTGGAAAGCCCTAATGCAGCGACCTCACGAAGTGAGGAATAATGCATCTTGTAAAATATATATTCTCAATTTTCACTGAAATAGTTATGAAGAGACAAATTTTTTTTAATGTTCTAAGTCTGAACTATATATCTAGGTGTGACAACATAAGAGAAAATAATATATAGGTATTAACCTGTATAAATGATTAGGCATATTTGATCACAACCACCTGCACATGAGGCTTTCCTACCACAACTTGAACTCAAAATTACCATTTGCTCTTTTCCAAATACTTACACACCAAAACCAAATAAGAATATAGTCTGATACTATAATTGTGGGGGCTTTGTCTGTTTGTTTGTTGTTGGGGTTTTGTTGTTATTGGGTTTTGTTTGTTTGTTTTGAAGCAGAATAAAAGCCTCTAGGAATAATTCTGGAGGGGGGAAGATATAATGTTTACAATGTTCATTTTATTTGCCAAACCACAAATATTTTAGAATAAGATACAAACTTCTAGTAGATATTTCTTCCTTCTGTGATGAACACTTTCTGAAAGTCAAATAAGCATTTTGCTCATACTAACTAACTATAGCCAAGCAAGAAAGGGCTTGTTGTTCTGATGAAGTGACTTTCTGGAAATTGCCTTTAAAACACCGCACCTAGAAACACTGCCTTAATTAAATTTTTCCTCAGAATCTTAATACTCCCACTGATTATAATTGATATTTATACACACACATACACTATTATTTCTCCCAAACTGAGTATGTTAATTTTATGTTGAACAGATTAATTTTGTTTAGTTTAAATCCCTTCCCAGATGAGGTATATTAAAAGAACACGTATTAGAATAACAATGTCTAGGTGGAGAGTAAGAGGAAATTTAACATAATTGTTATTGTTTACCAACAATGTTAAATAACAGTCTGTAGTTATAAATGAAAGCTGCAACCCACCTGAAACAATTTCAGACATTCATCCTCCGACAAATGGGACCTAAACATATTGAAAGTCTCTCCATAATACTGTGCTGGTCCATCATTACAGTATTACAACACATAAACTGATGGGTACAGAATAAGAAATCAAGATGATGCACTTTCTTACACAGCAAGTTACAACTACTGGAATATATGGCATTAAGTCTAATGTTCCTTACTTTGTCTTAAGTGCCCAAGGAGTAGCTAAATAAAATTTAAAAAACGTTTGCTATGGTCAAAAATTAACCCAGTGTCAGTACCAAGGCCAGATCCTGAGCAACTTTAACCAAGTTGTGTTATCTTGTTCTTTCTGTAATTTGATGTGAGGCCATTATATGAATTCCTGTGAAACCCAAAAATATATCATTTATTTCCTTTGCGATTATGTTACTATAAAAGCTGAACACTGATAAACTATTCTGAGATTCTCTGCAAGGAGAGTCGGCAGGGTTAGCTAGCCCATGGTGTAAAAGTTTCAATAATGGAGACCCTCAGTGCCAGAACTGAAATCAAGTGTTCAGCCCTGAAAAAGGGCTGATGGGACTAGAAGGTAACATTGGATACTCTGGTGGAAGAGTTCAAAATGGAAATTTCTCAACCAACTTAAACTACTGTGTGAGATGATAATAACAAGCTTTCTGCAGATGCTCAAGTGGTTCCACTTTCTCTACCTGTCACAAAGTAGCTATGTTTTGTAAGATTAAACTTCAAATCTCTTTTCTATTAGAAGTTCAAAATTTGACCTACAGTGTTTCCTTTTTTCTTGAGATTTCTCCTGAGTACTTAAGAGATGAATTGTAGAAGTCAGAATTTCATGGACTTCAGATTTTCAGGAAATAAAGCAAAATCAAAGCAGCAGAAGGAAGCCAGAAGCAGCAAGTCTACCAAGTTTCATGACTGCAGCTGAATTAAGAGCACAGTAGATCACTTTCAGCCACAGAGCCAAAGGGAAGTAGAGACCATTGCTGCTACCTGATTAATGAGAAGTTGTTTAGATTCCAGACCCTACACCCTCTGCCCAGTGCTTCAACATAAAACATAGAACAGTTTGAGCATCTAAGTACAAACTCGAGTCCTTCATATTAAAGATCAGCTGTACAGAAACAAAAGCTCTACTGAGCTTTTGAGATACATTTCCTCAATTAAAAAGACAACCGTATTTCCTCCCATCACCTATCATATTTTAAAATAATTTCACTCATTTTTTCTTAAGATTGTTCATATTTAACAATCTATTTTTAAGCTTCAAAAATTATACTGTCTCAACTTGCTTCAGAGACTTCTATCAGTTTTCCCCTTCAGTGCTTTCCTACATGGTATTCTCCAGATCAAAGGTTAGAACATAGCCAGGGCCTGACCAGACAACTTTCCCCTCCTGAAGATGTACCTGTAAACACAAACAACTTCCCTGGGTACATCAGTCCTTCCATCAGTGGAAGCTCAATAATAACCTTTTCTAGAGAGAAAGAAACTGTCTGTAAAAGGGGACGAAGAACACTGCTGAATCAAAACATAACTCCACAGTTTTATAGAAATGAAAATATAATTATATAAGATTATATACATAATCAAAGCCACTTTGATAAATCAACTTTTCTAATTAAAACCAGTATTATAATTCCAATGTTGAGGAGAGATTAGAAATATCAGGAATATGAAGTAGTATCAGAGGTAACCCCAATAAATGAACTGTCAAACAGTATTACGACACTGATTCATCTACAATGAACAATGCTTAAAAACTTTAATGCATCTTTATGAACTGTTACCAACTTAAAGTTACTTTCACTTTAAGATTTAACATCACTAGAATCCCTTTATGGAAAATGCATTATGTACAAATAAGCATATCATTCTTATTACTAATACAACTGTATAGATTCTTTGTAAGGGGAACTCCATTGTCCTGTCTTTGCCTGATGTACTTTCTACGTACATTGCTTGGACAGACCAGCGTTGTGTACAACAGAACAAACTAAAACCACAAACTGAAACCCTTGTGAATAAACAAGAATTCTTTTGTGGAAAAAAATTCCAACATTATAAAAATGTCTGTATGTTTATCTTGTTCCAGTACTAAGAAGCACACAATTCATTAGGAATAGCAAGCTTGTATATTTAAAAATATTCTCTGCAACTAAAAAAGTATGTTATTTTCTGCATCAAACAGTACAAGATACACAGAAATTTTCTTATAGAAATGAAGTTAATTATGCTTTTAGGTAGTCTGTAAAATTTATATATTCATATCTGTTACATTCAGTTTTTTATTAATATGTATTACATTCTCTCACAGAGCTCTTTGGCTTAAAAAAAGGATACTCCAAACATTTATATGGTAGCAGAATTATTATATCAACATATCATAGAGTCATTACAGTTAACAACCTATTCATATTACTCATAAATTCCTGAAAATAGGGAATTTTAAATTCTGAGTGCTAAAACTTTATCAATAGGCTTATATTGCACAGGTAATCATTTCCTCAAATTCAAGCATGCAGAAAAGCATTACTTTTTGCAGTTTTATGCAACAGCAGTGTCTAAAGATGACAGTATTATTAATGTATAAAGATGGTTTAGTATGAAAGCAGTTTGTTCACAACAGTTCTTAAACAGTCACATTAATTTTATATGGGCTTTTCAGTACAGCCTGCAGTTATGAAAGAATTTTCTTCATAACAGAAAGGAAGCAAAACTAAAACAAAGAAAGGAATGTGACTCTTGCCTCATATTGTGATTATCACAGGGGATGTGAGCCTCAAAACTGTCAGCTGGGTTCAAATCATGGAATTCCCGTCCTTGCGACAGTACAGTGAAGTTATTTTGTGGCTGTAGCTGCAACCCACACTCTGCAGTTGCCCTGCAGTACATACTGCCTGATCCTTTTTTGGCAAGGTAGGGAGTAAAAGCAGCTCCACCTAATCTGAGCCAACTCCTTTCTCACTGTCAGAAGGGCCAACTCATCCATCTATTCCAGGAGTGACATGAGTGCGCTGAATCCTGGCCATTTTCTACAAAGCTGAGCTGCAGCGTAGTCCTCGCTGCATTAAGTAAGGAAAAGTGGGGACTGGTGAGAGCAGGAACCAGATAAAAAATAAAAAAGGCAGATTTCTCTGGCTAAAAATATTATGCTTGAAATTATAGCTTGAAATTAACGGAAGAATGTAAAATCCATCCAAAATATGACTACATTTATTCTGAACAAATGCTTTATACTCCTGACAGTACATAATATTTCATGCACAAATGTGACATTACAAACTGTAGTTTAAAATCTGTTTCACCTTCCTTTTCCATTTCAGTTTCAAACTCCACTGAACAGGAAACAGGCACCGTGCAAAAAGCAGGATGGCTTATCACAACATGACATGGATCAGCTACCCAAGCAAGAACTTGGCTTTCATCTCCCCAGAAGAAATCGAAGCCTTCATAGCTTCTCAAAACATCATATCAAGACTTATGCACTGTTACATTGCCTTTTTTGTACCAACAGGATTCATAGCTGGCATATGTATTTTGATTATTTTTATAAAGAATTATTTGCAGTACAAAGTCATAGAAAACTTAGACTTACTTCTTTTACACTTCACCATCAGCAATATTTTAATGATTTTTTTATCATTTACTGTCATTACTAGACCTGACTATGTAAAAGCAACATACCTCACATGCAACATACTGTCATTTTTTTTCAACTTCAGTTATTTCAATTCTCAGTATGCTTTCATTTTGATGCTTCTCATACTATTCCTCAAGAGATTTCCACCAAGGACTGCTCTCAGACGAGCAACTCAAAGACCCATATTGTGTGTTGGATTTGTACTTCTATATGCCTTCTGTATGTCACTGACTGAGGCCATACTGGTTGGCACAGATAACTATCACTTGGAAACAGACTGCCAGTTAGACCCATTATTTGCATGGCCTGAATATGAGATAATTAAATTCATCTTTGGATTTGGGATCCCAACATTTCTTCAGATACTCTGCTTTATGGTTCACTTCACTAAAAAAGCACCTGCTGAAGCTCCAGCCTTACAACAGCACATTCGTACTTACCCTGCTGCGTACATTATAAGCATAACAATATTTACATGCCATTTATTTTATAACATCATGATTCTCTTCAGGACAATATTGAAATTACAGCAGAACACTGGAACTCCAAAGAATGAGCTTGTGATGAATATTGCAGAAATTGTGTTGTTCTGTGAGAGCTCTGTGGGTCTGGTATTTATACTTTGTTTTCATAAACCATGCAAGGATGAAATCCTTAAAGTCATACAGAACTGCCAACGGCAAAACACAGCCAACCTTGAAATACCAGTAACAACTATGACCCATGAAAGTGGGTCTCAGTAATACTTCCTCTTCTGAAAAAGTGTCAATCCACCTTTTAGTTTATGAGTTTTGGTTTGGTTTATTACTTCTTTTAAAAAGTATAATTGGTCCTTCTTTAGAACCCAAACTTTGACTATATTACAGCTAGCAGTACTGGAATAAAAAAATATATAAACTTAGTTCTAGATTTTGCAGAGATGAGAGAACATGTAGGGTCTGGGTTTTGTTGTTTGGTTTGGTTTGTTGTTTTTTTTTGC
>JANHGL010015229.1:0-42212 GCA_024611195.1 Ceyx melanurus | reverse complement strand
ATGAGATATATATATACATGAGATATTTTCTGAAAGTGTTACTTCAAAGCTAAGTAGAAAGAAAAGTACTGTTGCTATAGAAGCTTGCTTTTGTAATAATATCAATGTCCCAGCAAAGATGCAAACAAAAACATTGCTGAAAGCAACTTGAAACAAAGGTGAAAATCTGCAGCCAAAGCATTTTCTCAGGTGTGCTTCCTCTTTTGAATTCCTACCCTACAAACTACTTATTTTTATAATACTGGTAAACTCCAGTAGCAGTAACAATGAAGCATGACTTAAGAACCCATTATAATTGTGAAATAGCATGTGATACTATAAGTCTACTGTATATAAGTCTACTGTAGCACTTGTTTATATTTTTTCTATATACACAAACACACACATTGAGCATTGCTTCCCTTTTTCCATTTTGCTCTTATACTTTTGTTGGAATGCGTAAGGTTGTCTGATTTCTTGTGCCAAAAAAGAAAAAAAAAAACCAAATTAATGGAAATGTAGGTCCATAAAGGAAAGCTTCAGGTCCTTTGAGAGGCACTGAACTGGAAAGATCAACAGGATGGCTAATTAAAACTTTGCGCAAGAATGAAAGCTTTTTGTTAATGTACTCTCAGCTTCACCTTTGGATTAAGACTTACAGCAATTATTGATTTAAGCCATTCTTGATGAGTTCGTTCAAAAGTATGAAGTCACGTGTCTTGAAAGAGTCACATTCAATAATATACAAATTAAAAAGATAAAAATCCAGACAGAATAGTATAGCTGAGGTGTGCTTTTAAAAGGGCAAACAAAAGCAGAGCCCTAGCTCCAAACTGGAACCTGCTGGAGACAAGGTAGGAGCATTATATATCTAGAAGAGAATTCATGGGTAAATGGTACAAAATAGGGAGGAGGGGAAAATCTGAGTCAGAGAATAAACTAGCTATGGTACAGGAATTCAGGTGCCACCCTGCAGAATCAGTAGCCAATGAAGGTTGAGATGCAGTCTTTGAGCACTTTGTCACTGTAACTGAGTTTGGTCAGAAGCCATCCTAGATATTTGGCTTCAGTTGCAGTTTTCCTCTCACAAAGGTAGGGAGAACAGAAACAAGATAGGCATAGAATTGTAGTAGCTATGATAATCTACAGTTGTATAATTGTAGGATAAAGCCATAGGCTTAGATTGCAAAGATATAAAAATACAGTGATGTGATGAGAAAAGCCCAAGTGACCTGAAGGATTCTGAGAAAAGCCATTTTGAAGCTTAAATATGCGCCTTTCCATGACACTCAGATGCTATTGCAACTGACAGATTCTTTTGCAGTTGTATGCTTTGAAATGTCTTCCTGACACAATTCAGATGTGTGTGGAGAGGTGGTTCAAATAATCAGCATGGCTGCCTAAGAGGAAAAAAAGTGAGCACTGATCAATCAAGAGGAACATCTTCCTCAAAACAACAGCCAGGTGCATAAATTAAAGAGTAAAGTACATTTGTTCATCAATACTACAGTATATAAATCTAGTATCTAGATAAATTGATCTATTTTTAGACATTCAAATCCTGAAATTTATGGACCATGACTTCATCACATGCAAAGGGCATTATATAGTCTTGTTAGCTATGACCATAAGGACCAACATTTCTGCGATACTTAAAAATCAGCTGATAAGATGCCTGCATTGTATTATATCAGCCTGTTTTCCTGTTCAGTTTTGTTATGGTGCCAGCATGAACAGATGGAAAATGAAAGAACATTACACATTAACAGACCATTCTAGAACCCAGTCAGAAGGGAAGTACATAGATAAGAATAATCTTTTTGAATACAAGAGCCAATTTCATACTTCTGAAAGGATTTTTCAATGGACATCAGAGGTTTTGGTTTGCACTTCACAAGAGGGAGATTAAACAACATAGACTGAAGATCAGCCCTTTGGAAAAAAGTTTGAAGAGATGACCTGTAAAAGCTGTATCTCAGAAAAAAAACCCTGTCAGACTGAAAGATTATGTCAGAAGATACAAGCTCGTTATCCAATCAGACAGAATATTATAATTTCAGCTGTGTCATGGATAAGTAGTTTTCTATTGTGGGAACTATGCACAAAGGATTCTACTTTATTCACTGTTTCCATATATATTTATTTTTGAGGATCAAAGAATAAATATTTTGTTGTTTCTGAGTCCTGAATTACTGTTAAAGGTGCTAAGAGCAAAGACAGTAATGTTGGCTCTAGTTAACATTGGCTAGGACCTGGAAACTGGTACAAGGGTGAGTGAATCACAATAATGCACCTATGAGGAGTCTGAAGGTTCAACACTGGTGGAAGGATGCTTCATGACACTCTCAGCAAGGTATCCAGCTAAAGCAGAAGCATAACCAAATGCCTCAGAGAAATAAAACCCATAGGGGCCTACTGTCGGATCTACGATTTGGGAATGAGTACATCTTGTCAAGAATGAACTACTATGTCTAAGTGTTCCTGGGTATAGCTTCTGGCTCCCATCTGTAAGATGTGAGTGAATATACTGTGGACTCTTCCCTGTACACAGCTACTGTCATGGGAAAAAGAAACAGTATTTTCTGGATGGCTGTTTGTATTGGCATAAAGATATCTCTGTACAATGAAAAGACTTTGTAACTGAGTAAGAGAAAAAAGTAAACAGGAGGGAAGGGATTGAAAAATTCAGAAGAGTAATTAAAATAGTTACAAGTATAACTTGTAGCAAGACAGAAATGTTTTGTTAAATCATTCTTGATAAAGTTACTCAGAGCTTAGAGTGCAATTCTGGACTATGAACGTGCAGTCCTGAAGAAAATCTACTTGCATACAGCTAGACTGTTAGGGCAAACACCCCTATGTGCAATAGAGGAAAGAACAGAAACAGTCTCCAAAAGGATACTAAAATAGTCTGATATGAGGGAAAAAGAGCAGCTTTGGCTAAGGTTAAAGTAATTATTTTTAAATTGTTAATAATTTGAAGTGTATTTTTAAGAACAAAATTAAATCTTCCTGCTCAGAGATTTTTTTTTTCCCCTTACCAGAAGCAGCTTTGTTGAACACTTACTTCTTCCAGCCTTCAACTAGTTTTGAACAGTATGTTCCAGAAGAAATAAACCATATATTTTTATAGGCATGCTGTCAAAATTAACTGAAGGGATATGCTGGAAAATTCAAGGAGGAATATTTTACTTCTGTACTGGTAATATTCTTACCAGTCTAAAATTTTGCCCTGTTTTTTAAAAAAAAACTTCCAAACAGTAAAAGAAGATAAATGAGCTGTCTGCTGAAGTTTAAGCATGAATTTCTGAGTTGGTAACATGTTTTAGAAAAGAACATGAAGAGAGTAAGGACTCATCTTTGCTAAACCATCTGGCTCAAATTTGATTGATCCCACTGCAAAACAACATCGGAGCTAAAGAGAGACAGAGTCTATCTGTGCTAGCAGAAAGGTGAAACAAATTTGTAAGAAAAGATCAATCTATTTGCAAATCTTCATAAACATTTCAATACCACCTGTATTTCCTCTGGTCTGGAGATTATTTCAGTAGAGATTCTTATACAAATCTCATTTCTTCTGCCTGTGGTTGTATTACACTGTGAGCATTCCAACACAGTTTTCATTTATGCTTCCTTCCACTTCCATGCTGTACACACTAGCTTACTTGATTAATCTTTATACACCTTAAGCCTTGATCGAATTCCTTCAGGACTCAATAGACTCATACTGAAAGCACTTCCACACTTCAGGACTGATTCCAACAGCTCTTTCTTCCTACAGGGCTCATCCTACTTACTGTCCTGCTGGAGAGGCTGCCCTATAGCACTGGCTCAAGAGCACCAGACATTTCTTATGCTGGTCTCTCCAATACTCACACCACCCACTCTCTTCCTCTTCAGCTGTCAACTTTCTGTGACACAATAGCAGGCACGTATGTTACAACCTGCTGACTTACACAGAATGTCATAAACCCAACTTTAAGCCTCTCGGTGCAACTAACTACATCATAGACATTACACTAGTGTTCCTTAAAGACTACAGCATTTGACATGTTTATGGAGATAAAGACAGTGGTTTAGAAGTTCACTACTACAGATTTTAAAAAAAATTGCTGGGAAAACTTTAAATGCTGGATCACGAAGGTCATTATATGAATGCTATCACACCAGCTGCTTTCACACACTTTCTCAAAAACAATTAAGGTATGACAGGCAGAACTGTAATACTCAATATTGTGACAACTGTGACCAAGTACAGATCATCAAGGCACTCCCTGTAAAGGGCCATGGAATATCAGCAACTGACAGAGAAAGAGAAAAGGTACAATGTTCAGCAGCTTCTAAAATTAGCTTTAAGCATTTTAGGGAACATGGAAGTGATGAACACTGAAATTAAGATAGATTAATCAGTAACAATAATTTGACTGCATAAACAAGAGCCTGAAAATGTTGTCGTTTGTGTGTGTTAGGAAACAGGATTCAGAGGATTCACATTATCATCTCATAAAATATTTAGTGAAATACAGAACTCTCTAATTACAATGTAATAATACCAGGTTTGGCCTCTTATGCTTCACAGTTCTGCTAGCAAGAAAACAAATAACTTCATTGGCTTTTCAAAAGACATTTTCCTAACAATTCTGGATGAATAGCAAAGTAATGTATTTATCATCACAAATTCAAACAAGAAAATTAGCACTCAAAATTATACCAATTTTAATACCAATTCAAATTTTTAATGCCAAATCAGGAGATATTCACAGCTATAAAAACAAGCGAAGACAGACCAGCTGATTATCAAGTCCAGGGCTCCATAATCACAAATAACTAACACCCAGAAGCTAACGTTATGCATAAAGTAAAAAAAAACCTTCTGGCCCTTCCAAGATCAATGAAAGCTCTGAAGGACAGAATTAAATACAGTTAAACCACATGATCAACAAGTAACAAAGACTTTTTATAATCATGTTCTTGAGGACAGAAAAAAAATGAAGACCTTCAAGGCTGGCATCACAAGATTTTTCTAACATTATGACTATTCCAGACCTATAATGCAATCACATTTCACACTTCTCAAAACAAAATGCTTCAGGCTCTCTGTCCTCATTACCCTGTAGAAAGACACTCCAGAAAGGCACTCCACACACAGTGGAAGTCTCCTGTTTGAAAAACATGTACTAGCACTAATTCATGCAAACTTTCTTTTGGGCTGAATAATAATTCATACCAAAACTATTTATGAAGATCCATTGTGTAACAACATCTTAAAGTGTTGGTAACAAAAAAAATCCCTTCTTTCTATGCTTGGTGCATTAAAAAGAAGCCCCTCAGCAAATAATGTATTTCCCTCAATGGCACTAAAAGGCACAGTGTCTTTTACTCCCAAAGCCACTTGTGTAAACAATTCTTGCATCAGTTTTCTACAGATGGGGAAAAAAAAAAAAGAAAAAAAAATATGGCCCATGTAATACATCCGTTATAATGACATGTTTGTCTGCTCCACACTTCTGAAACTGGAATGTTGTCTTGGCATTTTAAACAGAGACCAAATTAATCTTATTCCAGTAGCGGCAGAATGCTGCATCCAAGTGCAGCATCTCCGTTAATGGCATATTCAGTTATCAGATCAATATAATGATAAAGACCAAATTACACAAATAAAAATACCCATCTTTTATGAGAAATAAAAGTTTAACTTTCTTTCCGTTCTAAGAATTTTGGCCACCAGTAGGTGGTGTTTCTGAAAATGGAAAGTGGGTTTTTCCCCCCCTACAGATGAAATGCAAAACTCCACCTGCAATACTGGTGGTTTTATTGTAAGGCTGAGGCTCCACATTCTCACAAAATGAGCTTATTTCATCCATGTGATTTTGAGCTGAACAATTCTAAGCAGTGTAAATATGACAACACATACCTGAAAATTTAAATACAAACAGGCAAAACTGAATCAACTTAAGGAAGGAAAACAGAGATTTATATTGTCAGTTAAGTAAATGTCCCTTTTAGATGCTAATTTCTCTCAATCAAATATTTCTCTTTAGTATGTCCAGAGGTTTAAAAAATACCACATATAACACTAACTATTGCTTTATATCTGGGAAGGTATGCACAGCAACAATTTGCAAATAGAACTCAAGTATCTATCAGCTCAGCTGTAGGTTGGAATGGATATAATTAGAAAAAAAAATGATCATGACAGAAAAAAGGGTGAAATGAACATTAGGCAAAAGAAAACTGACAAATATGAGAGGAAAATATGCTTGATAAGTTCTAGTGAAAAAGAAACCAGCAGAAACAGGGTTAATTCTAGCCTTATAAGGCTGTTCAGCAGCACTTCAGCTGCACACAAATTAGAACAACCCTGGGAATCTTTAAAGCTTGTTTTATTGCCAAGGACATGCAGCAAGATCCACATTTTGCTCTTGTAAACTATCCTTTATTTAAGATGTTTTAAAACACAATAGACTTTTATATAATTTTTTATTGCTGAATAGTCAACAGGTGGCATTCACTGCAGCTTTGCACACCTAAATAAAGGTTTTTACTGGCACGACAGTTGGAGCTGACACATCTATTAAGCGTGTGCCTGAGCAAGAACCAGCCTTCAGTTGCTGTCTGGAGGAAAATCAGCTGTGAAGAAATGGAATTAAGGTAAAATAGCACTTCACTGTACATAGTTACCTGTAATGCTTTTAATTGTCTGACTTTTGGTGGTCTTTCAATATGTAATTAAAATCTGACCACAGACTGAACTTTTAAAATCAATTGCTTAGACTGTGAACTTACTTTTTATTGTATTTAATGCTGTTTTGCTGCCTATTCAAAAATAAAAGGATGTTACATAAAAGACAACAGTTAATGTCTGACTTCCATTAGCTGCTTGAAACAAATATCAAACCTTCTTCAATGAAGTGCAATTTCATATGGGTATTTTAACAATTTACATTAAGAAAATTATTCAAAACATAGCAACAACTATATTGTACTTATGCCTATTTCATTAAGAAATAAAATAATACAAACTTTGGAACCAATATATTTTTATCTGCTTGCTACTTCTGATAACTTGAATACATTTAAGCAAACTCTCGTCTGTTAATTGTGACTGAAAATATTCTACCACTCCTACTCCATTAGTGGTCTGCTCCCTTTTTTCCCCACAGACTGTCCATCACCAGGATTTCAGTCATTAAAATGTGGAAATATGTATGAATTTTACTAGTAAACAAGTTAAATTTTTTTTTGTGTGTGTGTGCAATTAAAGTCAAGGTTTTGGTCATAAGATGAAGATTAAAGCAGCAGAAAATACCCTGGGTTGTCATTTTCTTACTGTTTTATTTGTTTGGGGTGTCTTTTGTTTGTTGGTGGTGGGGGTTTTTTTGGTTGTTTTGGCTTTGGGGGTTTGTTTGTTTGTTTGGGGTTTTTAGGGTGTGTTTAAAATAAACTTACAGCAATGCTTCAAGTCCATAGCATTCAATATTTATAACTGAACAAACCAGATAATTGATATTTTCCATCTCTCTCCGGAAGTCATTGCAACATAATTAATCACAAAGAAAAGTACATTGAGCATAATAATATTGGTGTAAATCAATAGGCTGCTTTCATTACCTTCACTTCAAAAATCTTCCTTTTCTTTACCAATTAAAACAGAAAGAATACACTCCTTTTAATCTCTGTTGTCTTCTCAGCCACACACTCTTCTACTTGATAGCCTTACAAGCTGCTAATGAAATATATTTTTTAATATCTAGATGTAATAAAAAATAAAGTTTTTCTTCAGTAGGCTAAAGTCACTCGTCTGATTTTCTATATTTCTGTATTTTCCAATACCGAATCTCTAAAGGGTACATAAAACTTTAAAATATCTGCTCTCACACTATATCATGATCTAGAACAAACAAATTATTTTAACTGAACCTCTGTGTATATATATTCAAACATGTTTCCTACAACCTCAGCTGTGCATGTCAAATTAGCAGAAGCATATAGTACATGGTCCAATGCAGGAGTATGAGATTAATTGTTTTCCATTTGCAAATTGCAGGTCCAAGGATGTTCAATGAGTATTAAAAGAAAACAAATGGAGATAAATTCTACCACCTTCCACCCTGCATGAAGAAATACTGTTGATGAAAAGCTTTTGTTAGAGATCCAAGTACCATAATGGTAAAAAGATTCCTACATGATCTTAAGGCATACAGGAACTTCAAATTCTCACATTTGCAACTTAATATAGTGTCCTGTAAAAAAAAATAAGAAATTTACTATCTATACCATTACATTTCAGTCAATTTTAGGTTTTATTAATTTGACTTTCAATTTCCTTTACAAAAGTGTACATATTTTTCCATACCAATCAAAATGCTTACTGTGAACTCAGTTGAAAACAACCAGAAATCTGATTTTTTTTGCATTACCACCAAACTGTGAGCAATAATACCTTTTCTGCAGATATTTTAACCATGGAAACATATTCTGCCTCAATATCACCTGTTATATGTAACAGCACAACTTTTAACATAAATGGATCACATATGTGTAACGAAAGCCTATCTTCAAGAGTAGCTGATAAATCAGAACACCAACAATATGTTATTGGTCTCTTCTTATCGTGTCTTTACACAATCTTTCTTTTTCCAATTGGTTTTGTAGGAAATATTCTGATACTGGTTGTCAACATAAGCTTTCGTGAAAAAATGACTATTCCAGACCTCTACTTCATAAATCTTGCAGTAGCAGATCTCATTTTAGTTGCTGATTCTCTCATTGAGGTTTTTAATCTTGATGAAAAGTATTATGATATCACTATTATTTGTACCTTTATGTCTTTGTTCCTTCAGATCAACATGTATAGCAGCATTTTCTTTCTGACATGGATGAGTTTTGACAGATACATAGCACTGGCAAAAGTAATGAGGTCCAACATATTTCGCACTATGCAACACGCTAGATTAAGCTGTGGTCTCATATGGATGGCGTCTATTTCTGCAGCACTAGTTCCATTTACAGCTGTGCACTTACAACACACCGGAGAGGTCTATTTTTGTTTTGCAGATGTAAAAGAAATCCAGTGGCTAGAAATAACCTTGGGGTTTATTATCCCCTTTGTGATCATTGGTCTTTGTTACTCATTAATTGTTCGAGTTCTTATAAAAGCACACAAACACAGGAGTCTTCGTCTGCGGCGACAAAAGGCTCTTCGAATGATTTTTGTTGTTGTCTTGGTTTTCTTTATCTGCTGGCTACCTGAAAACGTCTTCATTAGTGTTCAACTTCTGCAAAAGAAAAGCGAGCCTGTCTCTTCAAGCAGCCCATCCTTCAGACATGATTATCCTTTAACAGGACATATTGTGAACCTAGCAGCTTTTTCTAACAGCTGTTTGAACCCCTTAATTTACAGTTTTCTTGGGGAAACCTTCAGAGACAAACTGCGACTGTATATTGAGCAAAAAACAAAAATGTCAACCTTACATCGCTTTTGTCAGGCTGCCTTAACGTCTGTCATTCCTGACAGTAATGAGCAATCAGAAGTCTGATTTAGTAGTGGTTGTATAAAATAGAAGACTGTGAAGTTGTGCAAACAGCGAACAAAATGCTTACTACCAGATAAAAAGTGTGTGTGTGTGTGTGTGTGTGTGTGTGTGTATAGTCACTCTACTGAGTATTGAAGGTTTATATTCAAAATGTTTTATGACAAGACTTTACTGTAGAAGAATATGTTTTAGTCAGATTCATATTTAATTATTATCAGAATTATTAAAAGCTGAGCACTGATGGAGCTTTATTTTGATTACACATGTATGAATTACAATATAGACAAAAAATTTTATCCGGTTAGGAAGACTCTAGATGTAACATGATTATGAGAGATACTACTTTGCTGTTGAATATAAGCTACTTCCACTGAAATAATGAAGCTACTGTAACAGTGGGGAAAATTGTTACAACGTATTGATGTGGAGATGCAGAAAACATTTTTTTTTTCATCCAAATATGTTAAGATAAATTATTTTGCTTAGAAGAACTACACAGCACTATTGTCATTGTATTCTAGCATGTCTTCTACAGTTAATTTTTTAAAATCTTAATATAATCTAGCATGGCAATGATTTTGTCTCTAATCTACTGTTTATATCAGTACTTGATCAAAACTGAAATAATCTGTAGCTATATTGCTCATCTCAAAGAGCTTCACAGGAGCAAAATGAAATGCTTCATTCTGTCTTCTAGGGATTGCCCAAGACAATCTTCCCTGGGACAGACATAATTGGGCCTTTCGTCAGAAATGCCAATGCCCATGTACGTACATTTGTGTCTGCCTTCAGATTTAAATGCAAGTTGCACGATATCTCTTTACTTTCAGCAGATGTATTTTGATGACTAGAACAAAATGCTATGCCTTAAAAAAAAAAAAAGAAGAGTCATGTTCTGAAAAAGATTATAAAAACTGCTTACGAAAATGACAGAAGCTTCAATTTTTAGAAAGAAGGAACTTATGGAATGAGGAGTGTGATCAACTATTATCAGATTTCCACTTTGTGCACTGTCTTTTCCACCTCCAGAAATGACTGGCCTCTCAGATGCATGTTGGTAGACTTGTTAATTTGAAGATTAATTATATTAAGAAAACCAATGTTAGTGCCAAGTACTTGAAAACAATCATTTTTAATTTCTGCTAGAAAATAATTGGGTTTTAAATCTTATTGATGTTTAGCACATGTTACTGCTGAACTTGTTCAGAGGAAGATATAAAGTTCCTAGAGATTGGAGTGCAAGATCATTAGTAATTAAAGCATCACTAGCTGCATCTCTTAAGTGAACAAACACATTTCATGTCTGTACTCATTGGCTTAAGTACCTGAATTCTGCAGAATAAAATGCTTTGTCCTATTTTCAAATGTCATAAACAAAGTAATTAGCACATGAATAGATTTGAAAGGATTTTTAAACGTAGACACTTAAAACAATAACTAATGTTACTGAGCAATAAAGAAAACAGTTAAAACAATGATTCCACTCATATTTCTCATGAAACATTTAGTTTCCTAGTGGAAGCTTTGGCCACAAAAGACTTGACCTATAAACAGAAAGGCCACAAGATGATGGCTGAATTTGAATTAGATAGCTAGATACTCCTGCAGTTGAAACAGGAACTGCAGGGTGGAGTTTGTGGCAACTGCTGATTATTAGCAAGTGTAATTTTAAATGTCACTTAGTCACATCTTCCCTTGTAGAACACCAAATATATCTTCTTTCAAGAATGATGTAAGCATTGCCATTCCTTTTCTGCACAGAATGTGTTTCTGAACAATATATAGCAAGAAATCTCACCCTATCCTGCTACATTTCATATAGCCCTTTTTTCCTCATTACTTACATTTTTGGAATTGGCCACAATTATTCATTGCCTATTGACAGACCTCACAGACCTGAAAGATAATTCTCTTGGCAGTGCAATTCTGTGAAGCAAGGCATATCTTCTGAGATAACAGATATATTAGGTTTGATCTTGACACTCACCATGAATAACTTATTAGGGTTTACGGGAATACATTTTCCCAAATGTAATTGTGGCTTATTTTATTTTTATAAGAGTAAACTCCTTTCCTCTCCTCCTCCTCTCCAGCATAGGAATCTGTTTTTTGAGCAAGGCTGTGGTAGAAGCCCTTTAATCACCACTGTTGATAACAAATCAAGAAAGTGTATTTGATCAGAAGCTTATAATAATAAAAAACTGACAAAAGCCAATGCCTGTTCACACATACTATGAAATAGTTTGTTTCTACGTAATCATATTCAATAATGTCCTGATATCACAGTGAAACCTAGGAAAGATGACATAATTATATTCTGAAGAGAACAATATTTACTCAACCTGAAACAACCTACTGCATGTTTAAAAACAAATTACAAACCTAAACTACCTGTTGAGTTTCCTACCATTCATATTTTGGTACAGGGTTATGTCCCTTAAATTACTTGATTTGAACAATACTTACTTTAAAGCAAAAGTACTTTAACAAGTGAAAAAATGACAGTTCTTCACAAAAGTTGGGTTGTGGTTTTGTTTGTTTGTGCCTGCTTTGTTTTACAGTAACTATGTACAAAGTAGCATTTACAGAAATGACAACTTTCGTGTATTTACATATACTACATATGCAGCCCATCATCTTGCAATAATTCATTCCATGGCTTATTTGACAACCAAAGAGTCCTGAAGTTTATGTAGTTTTCTTTTAAAGAGATTGATCATTAGAAAACACAACCTTCTCTGGAGTGTTAGGGAATTGATTAAGTATTTGCACTTTCCTCCCTTACTCTCACAAATTAATTTAAAGAAAGGATTCCGCATGCCTTTCTAAATTTCTTGTCTGATGATTACTACAAAATTTAAAAACTTGTTTATCATAGATGCTTACACTCTTTGCTGTACTTTTTTTATATCAAGACTCCAGACAACAAAAGGCTAGTATTCAAAAAAGCACACAGAAAAAAAAAGGAAATAAAAACCAAACCAAGCCAAAATGAAACACACCACCAAATAACCCCTGAAACCATTAACTGCTTTTGAAAATAATACCTTAACACAAAAATAACTTGAATTCACAGAGTATTACTTAATATCTGAAAGCAAAATAAATCCAAACATCACAAACTAGCACCAGTCTGAATCTCATATAACCCCAAGCAATAGTCTTCCCTCAGCTGTGTAAAAAGATATAAGGAAAATAGTCATCTCTGACTATTTTAACATGTTAAAGAGATGCTGTATCTTTGCACGCTTTTAACAGTTTTAGGAGATACACTAAATATTGGCTGTGCAGGCACAACACATCCATATCTACAAAAAACAAAGTTAGTCAGTCTAAAGATAAAGCTTGATTAATTTATGAAAATAATTACAAGCTGTGAGGGCATGTGACAGAGAATTTAAAACAACGAATCAGGTGATCCCAGACTCTGTGGAAGACTGACAATATATGTTCAAGATGCATGAAAAGTCACCCTTCCCTTCCCCTTTTGGTTCTATGGAAAATCAGAACACCACAATTCAGAATAATCAATCCATTTCAAAAGACAACATGCTCTATAAAATAAAGTTTTTAAAAAGCAAAAATCTGAATTCTTAAAATATGGATTTCTTCCATAATTTTTCCATCAAATTAAAACAATACAGATTCATCTTCTACAGCCCCAGTGTAATCTAATTTTGTGTAATTAATTGAAAATGACTTATCTGGCAAAGAAAATCCATTCTACCAAATTTGTAAATAGGGAAGCATTAAAAAAAAAAAAAAAAGCACGAAGTTTTAAGAAGAAAATGTTTTTAGTATGTCAGATGAAGTATCTGTAGTTTAAAAAAAAAACAACTCACTGGTTGTAGATTGCAGGCTCTAATCTCTTTTCCCAGCCATCAAATTATGTCAAAGCTAAATAATTTTTTTCCTGTGTAAGGATTTTGCTGTATTCTCTCATCTGTTTGTTAAAATCGCAAAAGGGAAAAGGCTGCCTGGACAATTTTAAATGGATAAGCTTGTCACATTAAATAGGTGTTAAAAAGTGGTTTATGATATATAAAAGCACATAATGTTAAACCCTCATTATAATTTAATTCCATTTGAATTTGTTTCTACATAAGTGGGAATAACAAGTGAGTATATGATGAGGGCAGGTTTGAATAAGTATTTATGAAGGTGAACTAATTAACTCATTTGCTTTTGATTGAAAATAACAAAGGGTTTGATTTTAAGCGACAGTTCCCTTCCACTGAAAAATTCTTACCATTCAGATCACCAGACAAATATATAAAACTTTCATCATAGAAGAGCTTAGGGACAAATTAATCCATTCAGTCAACTGAATTACACCTTTACAATAGAAATTTATGCTTACATTACCAATTACATCTACAGAAGCCCAGTGGTACACAGATGTAGTTATACCTTCTTCAGACTCTTTATGTTAAGAAGTTATTATTACATTAGTTATTAATTATTATTACATTCTATTTAATACATATGTCACCAGTAAACCTTTTCCATCTTGGAATTGTACTTTATCTTTTTTATGTTAAATCTGTAACAACAGATGATAGGAAATAAGTAATTTTTAAAACATTAATATGGACCATCTTTTCTGTATGTTCTTGAACCCTGTGGTCAGGGAGGTATATGGTAGCATGTGCCCTGAACTGTGTTTTAAACAGAGACATGCTAGATCTGAAAACCTGAACACCCTCCATTCACACTTATTAAATTATGTCCATTCCTCAACAGTACTGTCCAAACGATTTATTCCACATTGACATATGACATACCAAATTTTTAGTCATTGGCTTTTGGCTTCTTTTTAGACTTCCATTCCATCATTAGGCAGCACAACACAGGTGCTAGGAATAAACAATTGCATACTGAGTCAGCCATCCAAGATGAAAACAGAAGAGCAATGACTTCTCAGGACTTGAGACAGAGCATGATCAGCTCATTACTTTCAACTCAGTCTCTTACACACTATTTCAGTTATTTTACACATGTACAGTGAATTCCACAACAAAATTAAGATATTGTTGTCTGAGTTCTCATAAAGTCACCTGTGTGTTTAGAATGGCTTTTGGAGGTGTCCAAGCCCAATGGTAAAACCACACACAAGTTTCCAACTTCTTTTCTCAAATTGTTTGAAGTCTCTTACAAGTATATACAGAAGTTTTTAAGTTCTAAATTAGAAAACTACTGAACTGTTCATTACCAAAAAGTAAAATCTAACTTTTTAATATATCTACTCTAAATACTTAATGCAGCAGGGTTAGTCATTCCAACACGGCAACTTTGCTTACAAGCCCAAACTCACTTGACCTGCAAGTAAAAATCACTGAAAAGGCTTAAAACATTTTCAGATTGCATGGAATACGTTTTATGAAAGGACTTCAGAAAAAAAAATATGTGGGGGAAAAAAACCAAAACAACATAATACAGAAACAAGAAAATTATTGGAATACTGATTGTTAAATTATCCTTAGAAATTGGAATTAAGGCTTTTTTTCTGTTGTTCTCCAGAAATTGCTCAGCAATAGAATTGCTTAATAGTGCTGGAGATAGATGTGTTTTCTGCCTAAGCAGCAGAAACATTTCCTTTCCCGTACATTCTTTTAATAAAAATAGTAATATAATGGCAAATAAGATTTTCTTCTTTTAATTCTCTCTCAATTCAGACGTACAGAAGAGAAATGCCCTTTACCTGATAATAGAAATGTTTTAACTCTTGTGTTCCAGTACTTAGTTATATGTGAAGTGCACACGGCAAACTGAGAGAGAAAACAAGGAAAGTGCTCAAATAATGCAATGATGTTACAAACATCCAGCTGATAATGCAAGACAGAAAGAAAATACAGACAGTGATGCCTGAGAGAATTTAATTTATACACTTGCTTGGCTTTCACATACATAAAATCAGAATAATTTGCTCTGATATTAAAAGCTTAATACTCTTAGAACATCAAGAAACATTACATTAATTTCTTATTCTAACATAAAGATGTCTAATGATGAACAGACACTGTTGAAGGGCCACGTGATCAGAAGAACAAAGTTGCTGACGTCAAATCACACAGAGCCTAACTACACACTCAGCCCATAACAAGGGATCCATGAGTGATACTGAGGGAAACAGTTTGGTTCTTGGCCTGAAGATTTTATTATAACACCTGTAGGATCAGGGCAATTCATCATTTCTGTTCTAATCCCAAACTAAACCATGATATAATCTACAAAACTCTGTAAATAAGTAACAGTGTTTGAAATGCAGTATGGTAGATTTTATCATGAAAAAAACAAACAAAATCTAAACTTTATTAAAAATGCTTGTTAAAAGTCATGGACCTACAGACTTGGATGTAAGAAGAGCCACAAAAGATAGAACTTTAAAAATAAAATAGGGAAAAACTTGCAACTTTCAAAGGTAACTAAAAAAACAAACAAAAAAAGCCACACACACACATAAGAGCAAAACAAAACAAAACAAAACAAAACAAAACAAACCACAAACCCAGACACAACAATGACCAAAAAACACACCACAGCCAGCGAGGTACACGAGGGCTCCAAAGTCTACCCTGAATTGATAAAAAAGACATGACTGATTTCAATGAGCTTCTTATTACAGTTCAGTCTAACAGTTCTGTAACCACCTGGTTATTTTACAAGCGGGTAAATATACGTAACTCTCATTTATGATTCATTATACAATGTAAAGATAGGAGAGAATGACAGTTATTAAAAGCATGTATTTTCCCTGCATACTTGAGATTTTCTATTCTTTTATATAACCTCTGTTCCTTTTTAAGTGATGCAGCTTCAGTAGTCTCTGAACGGTTTTGACGTTTCAAACTGTAAGATAGTAGGAGCAGAGTTTTGTCTTCCCTTGTGTTTCTATGTGCTGTTTGCAAAATCCTGCTTTACAGATGCAAATGATTAAGAAAATGCTAAGAAATTTAATAAACCATTAGCTGATGATCTTTGATATCCTACAGAACATTTGTGGGATCCAATTAAAAACAGGTAAATGCATTCAAAGAGTCTATTTCTTCAAGCAAGAGGTTCCCCAGTCAAACACCTCCATGTTTGTACCCTTGTTATTTCAGGCAGCTTATACAAGTAAAATGATTAATTTTCTGTTCTAATTACCTGTTGAATGTAACAGACAAGGACTTTCCAACTATTTATTACTGTATGTGGCTTTGACCTAATACTCAAGAGCCATTTTATCTATGCAGCAATTTATTAACATGCATAAATATACAATAATCTTTCATGTGAGTCACAATATTGTACCTAAGCACAAAAGCTATTTTGGAGAGGAAACTTCTGGTGAAATAATTTTAGTTTCTCATTCGTGGTGTGGAAGCAGCCATCATCCCCCTTTTTATCTGCTCAAAAATGTGGCATGTTTTTTATTTTTAAATCTATTACATCAATATACAATAATTTGTATTTTATAAAAATCCTTATGTCAGACCCCCGCATTGTTTAAAAAAAAGCAGTAGCATTCTGTCGAGGATGTGAAAACTGATGCCTTTTAGAAGAAACCTATTTTAAATATCAAAATCTGTGCCATTTTGGGGTTTTTGAACAAATTAACATTAACAAAATAGTACCAAGAGCAATAAAATAATGAAACCAAAAGAATCAGGCTTGCATTAATGTTATACTGTTCTAACTTCCAAGTTTCAAGCCCTGTCAAGAACAACTGCCATCAAATGCCCATTCCTCTGCTCTCTATCCTATATCAGAATGTAGCAAACATCCTTTCAAGCTTACAACTTCATTTCTTGCAAAGTGGAATGCGTTTTGTGAATTCAAACATTTAATGAGACTTTTTTTTTTTAACTGAACTTACACATATTTTGAGACTTTGTGTCAAATTTTCTATATTCATCAACTTGGGCCTTTTTCAGAAATTTTCATCTATGATGCCTCTCTCTATGATGAGTTAGAAGTCACTAACACAGAGCCAGAAAAAAAATCATAATGGACAAAGGGCAGAAAACAATGTTCTCACTGGATCTGAGCTGGGTTACACAGTCAAGCACACTTGTTCTCTAGTTCTTATTTCAGCAATTGCTTGGAGACTGTTACTCAACAAATTCAGCCCAAAAGTGCTATGTTGAATTTCAGTTTCATGAATATGTTTGCAGCTAATTCATGAAAGCAAGGGTTTATTCTGGAAACCTCACAAGAACCATCAAGGAAGGTCTCACCACCAAGTAAAGAATGGGAGCTGAGAGGAAACATCAAGTATGTGCTCCAAAAAAAGAAGAAAAATTCCTTTCTTAAAAGAAAAGAAGGGACAGATGTGTTTCACCATCAAACTCCTCATCACTTTAAGACTCTGGCTATATTAATAAAATCAAGGAATTAACTTTGACTTTATACAGATTAAGGCAAATACGTGGAATTAGCATGAAACTCTTGCTGGTTAATATGAAATGAAGAATGCACAATTCCTTTAAACAAAAGTAAGAAATACACCACATATTGTTTATACTAAACACAGTTGGAGACGTGAGCCTTTCGCCTGGGAAAGCCATCTTCAAAGTAGCAACTGTTTTCCCAGCTGTGAATACTCTTTCCTGGGAAATCTGTTCCTACCATTACAAAAATAATTTTCAAAGGAATGTAAAATTATTCTGCCTAATCTATGCATATCCATATTTCAGACACTATTTTGTACCTTCTTAGCCATGTCTGTTTACAAAAGGCCTACTATTCTCTATAAACATGATATGGTGTCACAATCAAATTTACCTCTTTTAAAAAATAAAAGTACAGTTAATTTAATAAAATATTTTAAAGCAACTCTATCAATATTCTGATGAAGAAGTGTTAGCAGGAAACAAATATTTCAGTCCTGCATAAAGAGCTGCCCTCAAAGTTTGGGGAATTTATTTTCTTTTTCCTGATCTGAGAAATATTGAATAGAGAAGAAAGCAGATGAACCAAGTAAGATATCAAACGGTAAAACATAAATGCCAAATGGGTTTATAGCTTCTTAATTATTTTTTTTTCAGCTATCAGAAGGTCATTTTACACAGGCAATAAGACAACAAGCCAGCAGCCTGTGTGCAGGTTTAATTAAAAAAAAAAACCAAAACCAAATAAAACAGGAATAAACATTAAATTAAAAGGTAGCCCAGACAAAAGAGAAACAGGCCCAACACATCAACTGTAGGCTGGCCAAAATCTGCAGACTAACAAGAGCTCACTAATATCCATACTGACATTTAACTTCACCATTTTGAGAAACAGTCACCACCCTACCTTTGTCACCATAAAACTACTAACTGCTAATGTCTCCTCACATCTGGACATGGAGGGAAAAGATGAAAGATTATGTCATCTCTTCATAACAGGAACACAACTCTATTTGCGTGTTAGAGATACATTAAAAGTGGTCAAAACATAAAAGACTACAAGACAAGATTTTTATTCTAGGAGGTTATGATAAATAAAATTAACTTTGGGGGATTTACTTTTTTTTTTTTTTTATATATTTAAGGTTGGTTTTCTACATATTTCTTAAACAAACAATAACACCAGATAACACTAATGCATGTAACAGAGGATAAAGCTAGTAAAGCAAAACTAAAATGCATAAGTTATAATGCATAATATTATTAATGCGTAATAAAAGATTTGACAGTTAAATTGCAATGCAAGTCATTTCCACATACAATTTTAATGTATAAAAGATGCAGCTAATATTGGTAACCTGTCAATGAGAAGAAAATAATGCAATGTCACACTAAGTTGTAACCTGACAGCATTTTTTTAGGATGGAAAATACAAGAAGTTATTTTGATATTTACAAGATAAGGGTTTTCCATCATTACAAAAAAACAATTTTAAATAATAATTGTTTGTGGTTTGCTTTCCTGTAGAATTATCTTAACTCCTTATTAGCCTTTTTGATAACTTCCAAAAAGCTGAACAGAAAAACCCTTTCCCTACTAATTTTGCCATTTTCCGTTTAGTAATCAGATCTGACTGTTTGGGCACCTGCACACTGGCCCTCTGATTAAAGAAACACCATGAGCTACTTGTTTATTTGCCATTGTTTGTACTATCTGTATGGAATCTCAAAAATTAAATTCTTTTCCCACTGACTTTGCCTTCATCTGGGGAAAATGTTGGATCCTCCTCCTCCAAGTAGGAGCATACAGTGAACCACCCACTGACTGTATGCACATCACCTAAAGTACCCTTCAACCACTAACAACAGGATTTGATTTATAAAGATTTATTGCTTCTCAGTCATTCTAATTTTCCTTACAGATACAAAGTTTACTTGACTAAATTGAGAAAGAATAGGAAATTGATACTGTTTTCTGTGGATTATTAATTTTGCCTTGTCTAATGGATGCCTAACTACGTTCTTGTTCTGTAAAAATATTGCAACTCTGAATTCCGCACTGGAGGAACAAGATCTACCCTCAAATTTGTTTGTACCTTTGGTACAGTAAGGTCATTCGGGGTATAACTCAAATAGCCTTCATAAAGAAAACAATCACAACTTGTTGTTCCCTGCATACAGCACTGGAAGTGTCAGTGCTGCTGTTTAGATCAGCTTGGTGGCAGCTGAAAATTTGAAGGGTGAAGAAATCTATAAACAGAAGCAAAACATGGGTATTTGCAAATAAGCACTTCTAATGTCTCTGTTATTTCTAGATGACAGGTTAACAGTATTATAAAAAATTTTCTCAGAGAACTGAAACAAAATTTGTCTCAGACAAGGTCCATCAGAAAGTTTTTTATTTAAGAAGCCAGTATTTAACTTCAGACCACCAGCATAGATGGCACATTTTAAATCTCCCTCTGTCTACACTATGTGACAATCCAGAAGGAAAAACTTAAACTATCAGGTCTAACACACAAGTATGGCAGTAAACTACAAAATCATTAAAAACTGAGAAAGCTAGTGTGCAGACAGTTACAAAAATAAGAAAAAATAAATATGTTAAAAATTTGGAGTTTATTGCCAAGTAGCTAAATAAAACAGTAACATTCTGAAAATCTGTCAGAAAAGAGAAAAAAACCCCAAACCTACAAAACCAAACAATCAAAAAAATAAACAGAAGGCCGAATTAAGTTTAAAAACTTGTATGTCTCAACTCCACTTGAAATGTATAATTTAGACCTCAGTGGTTCTAAGATAATTCATGATAACATTTATATTGGTCTTGAATTGCTCATTGCTATTTAATGTAAACAGAAGACGCTGGGTAGATGAAAATCAATCAAACAAGACTACTCCGAAAGGTCAAGTTGTTCCAATAAAAATATGCTTTAGTTTTAGGCTAGTAAGAGTTTTTGAAACAGATTTCATGAAGGAACCACGGAATCATAGACTGGTTTTAGTTGGAAGGGGCATTTAAAGGTCATCTAGTCCAACCCCCATGAAGTGAGCAAAGACATCTACAACTAAATCAATGGACTAGTTTCATTAACTGTTTCTGAAGTATAATTATTTAAGATCTGCATAACATTTTTCATTCTCAACAGCCACTAAAAAAAAAAAATAATTAAATTGTGGTCTACTAACTTATGCTTTCCAACTATTAACAGGTGTCGTTTTTTAAGCTAATGCCAAAAAATGGCTTGTCATAGACCTTATGTAGTGTTCCCTAAAACTAACACCATATACATGTTTAAGCCACCAACTGATGCCAACTTTTATAATTCTGAGAACTGTTGTGCCTAAAGGCACTGGTGTTCCCTAATCGTAGTTAATGGTTCTTCTTTGCATTTACACATTATTTCACAGTCCTACAGTTTGCATAGACAATGAAAACAAATTTGAGGGTTCCAAGAACTCATCACTTGACATCAGATAGTTCAAAAAGGACCTGCTTGTGAGGGGTTTGAATCCCACTTGGGATTTTTTTTTTAACTTTTAACATGAAATTATATAGATTGTCACAGGAAATAGAGCTTTGACATTTCAATTTCACAGTTTGGTTCTAGAAAATTATTTTTACCCAAATTGAATTGTAGTACTGTAAACCTGAAGTCTGTAATAAACACTCTACAAAGGAAATGACAAACATTTTCTCTTACAAAACTATAAATACCAGATTTTCTATGCAATCTTTACTTCAGAACATTTCCGCCAAGTTCAAAATTGCAGAATTTACAGACCTCTGAATAGCTACAGCCAGTAGATTGGCTTTTCTTACGTTATGCTTCACAAGCTCTAAATGTAACATCTAGAGACACTTAACACATGCCAAAGGACTCAAACATTGTTCTGTCAACGAGCTTAAATACAGTCTAATAAGAAGCACTACTTTTTAGTTATATGATCTCCACTGAGCTAACCATCTCATGATAAATGAAATAACAAGAAGCTTTCACATCTATTTTAGACAATGGCTTAATATCACCTCAGGAGCTTCTGAGGAAAAAAAACCTTTGTCTACATAATTTCCATCTCAAACAAAACAAAACAAAGCAAACAAACAAAAAAAACTCCACACCAACAAAGAAAGAAACAAACAAAAAAAACCCCCACAACTTAAGAGCTTTATGCTTCCACTTAAATCTCAATATTGCAAATTTATTTCTCATAAAATTAATTCATAAAGCATGCATTAATACAAAGAGACTGCTGACACCTTCTGGCCATTTGACATTCTGGCCAAAAATCAAGAGGATTTCCCAGAAAACATGTTTCATGTTTTTCCAACCACTCAGCATCATGTGTAGATTTCAGCTACACCTATACTGACATATGACAGTTGCTTTAAGCCATTTGGTTCACCTTTCACCCACATTCTCTAGAAGAAGCATCCAAAACAAACATGTACTCCAACTGCTACAATTGTATCCAGATTTCATTTACTTTCTCTTTTGCTTTTAACTTTCACTGTAGGTATATCACTGCAACTGAATCAAATAGTACATTCAGATTCAGCACTGAATCTCCAACCCCATCACATCACAAGTAGTAAGATATACGCATTTTATTAAACTGTCACAACTGGGAGAACTTACCAGCAGATTTTGTTTCTTTTTCTTTGGTTCAGTTTCCAGTTCCAGCTCTCCCTTTTGTGCTGAACTTTGCTTCCGCTTTTTTCTTTTTTCTTCCTCCTTTTCTTTTTTTTCCAACTTCTTTTCTTTTTTTCCCAAGTTCATTTTCGGCATTCTAAAGTAGAATTAACCTGTAATAACAACCACCATACTGCAATTAGAACCTTGTTTAATATTAAATGTCAGTATCATACATAGACAGAATTATACTATAATTGCACTGGTATAATAATTATTTGTGACTGCTTAACTATTAACTTCATGTCTGCATTGAATTTTGATTACTGTGGAGAATATTCATCATGTTTCCTTTGGGAATATGTTACAGTTAAGCTACTGTAAAACTAGAATGTCATTCTCCTCTAGAACACTCAACACCTATCATGCTCTCAGACCTTGTTGTGGAAAACACTTCACTGACCCTCCAGCTAGCAAGTCCCAATAACTCATGCTGTGCATTCTGTAGGTTATAATGCACCACACTGAACTGTTTGATCAACTGTCTACCTCAGGATGACATCACTCAGACCTCTGTTTTCTCAAAATACACTGTTTGTCATCTCACTGCTATACATGTATATGCATACACACATACCCACAAGAAAAAAGCCTAACTGATTACAGAACAGATAATTTAAAATCATCAGTGCCATTTAAATGGCAAGTTTTCCTGCTTTTCTCTAGATTCATAATTAATAATAAATTAATGCTAGTTTAATAGTTATAGATGATTTATAATTAATTCTTAATGATGTTTCAAGAATTACATCTTGTGAGTTTTGTCTTTCACTTGACACTGACATAAGCGAACAGGACTTGCAGAAAACCTGGTTCTGAAACCAGGCCTTGTTGTCACTGTATAACTTTCACCAAATGAAAATATCATTTAAATTGACTTTCAACAGTCACCTGCTGTGTAACCGAACGAATGCAACAGTTAACTTAATCACAAATATTTAACGTGAAACACATTCTGAAAGATAACAGAGCCAAACAACCCCAGATTGGTAGCACCCATACAGCTGACCTCGCACTGCCGAGGAGCGGGAACCGTCTGTGCTGCCCGATATTGCAGCAGGGACCTAAGACCTCGACGCCCCAGTCACATCTGTTGTCAGGCCAGCTCCAGACGGACCAGCCGCAAGGCTTCCCAGAACAAGACGCCGGGGTTTGCTTTTCTTTTTATTGGGGAAAGATTTTTAACAAAAGCGGTAATTTCTCAAGGCAGAACATCTTCCATGGGAAAAGCAACGTGGCCCCAGCACTACGCACCGGCTCCTCCAAAGCACACGCCCAGCACCCGGATCCCATCTCTGCGGGGCTCGGGGGCAGGCGGCAGTGGGAGGGGAGAGCGGAGCTGCCCCAGGGCGGGGCGGAGGGAAGGATCCCCTCAGAAACAGTCGCAGTGCCCACAATGGAGCCGGGCCGCCCCGACCCTCCAGCAGTCTCCGGCCGGGCAGGACAGGGAGATCCCCGGGATTCCCCCCAGGGCTCCCGCCTCGTCCGGGCAACCAAGGGCTGTCCCAAAGCGTGTAGGCACCGAAACTCACACCCTCCGGTTACCCCCTCCCGCACGCACCTCTCCCAGCCGCCTCCTCTGAACATTTAACTGAGCCCCCCACGCTTGGCGCTGTAGCCCGCCCTCTCCCGCTCACTGGCTACAAGGAGAGAATGGAGGCGTCTCCTTGGCCCTCGGTATGCCAATCCCAGAAAGTGGCCAATAGAAATCCACGCTCGGACTTGCAGCGCCCACCTGGAACACGTGTGCTGAAGCGTTCGGCCGGCTTTCGGAGGTGAGCATGACGTCACCTCTCTGCGCCGAGACCCATCACGGGGAAAGGCCCCGCCTCCCACGTGGGGCGAGGCCCGAAGACATGCTCCGCCTCTGTTGCCTGGGCCACCACCCCTAGGCTCGGGACCCCTCCCACTACAGGCCGGCGACAGGAACTCTGCAGTGCCCGGCCGCACCCTGTGGATCAGTGCGGGGTGTGTGTGGGTGTGTGTTACGCGTTGGAAGGCTAGCCGCCAACACCCTGAAATGAACTGTGGCTCCCTGGAAATTGGCGGTGACTGGTGACGACTCCTAGCCAGCAGACCCTCAATAGCCCGAGCCTAGCACTGCGCTCTCTGCTCTCCTGAGGGGCTTGAGGCAAAGGCACTGGGGAGCGGCAAACGCTGTGCTGGGAGTGGACAAGAAAACATCTCCAAGGAGGAGGTTTCCAAGGAACAAATTGTTTTCCATATGTTCATTTTCTATAAATACCATTGGCAAAAACATTTCCTTTTCCCCTTGGTAATTTAAGGGCAGGAATATTTACCACAAACACACACATGGGTGGAGTATTTTTCACAACAACCTGAAGCAGGATTCTTTTTTCCATTTGTGTTGATCACAGAAGCAGCAGAGATGCTGACTGTGGTAAAAGACACTGGTGGCATCAACTCCCTGTGCACCGATGGGAACAGGCAGTCATTCACACCTCTACTTCCATTCCAGGTAGTGACAACAGCTGCTGTTTTTCTTCTAACTCCTCCCCCAATCAGAGGGTGCCAATCCTGTCCCCTACCCCTTGCTGCTGGGCCGGGCAGAGCTTCTCGAGTCTAGTCTACATCCTCATATCAAGGACAGCACCTGCTGCTGCTCTCAACTGGAAACACTTTCCCAGACCACCAGTGGGGGTGCACAGCATCGTTAAGGAATGCATAACCAGTTATAGATTATAAAAGATTATAGAAATCCTCATACTGTAGCAATAGGCTAGTGCAGAGTTATGGCATCAGAGCACACCGGATAATCAGTAGTTTGTGGCATCTAAAATTAGATTTTTAATTTAAGCTTACGTACCAATGTGAAGGAAAGCATGTTTTCCATTTAGTCTTCCTAAAAATAGGCTGCTTCATTACACATCCTATTGTGACATCCTGTGGTTACACATAGTATTACAGATACTGTCAAACCAGTTTTGACCACTTGATTGCAAGACATTAAACTATAGGAAATTAGCAATGGCAACTCATATCTACTAAATATTCAGCCTGGCCAATTATGGCCTTCCATATGGTTTTGATCTTCTCGAAAAATCTCTCCTGGATGAAAAGAAACATTGGACAGAACATGAATATGGGAGAGATATTTTGTTCTGTGTGGGCAGAAATTATCTCTACCCCTCCTGATGAAAGGCCTACAACTTCATCTGGTGGTACTTTACATGCTGTCCTTGTGAAGAAACATAAATCTACATTTTCTCCTTAGGCAGCTTAATCCAAGGATTAAGCCTTTTCAAAGGGAACCAAGAGGTACACAACAGCTTTTGCACACCCACAATACACCTCATGGTTGTATAAATCATATGCATAAGCTGCACTCATGCTTGCATCATTTACAGTATCAGCTAAGATTAGTTTTGCCAGGTCAAGGAAGAGCAAACTCTCCTTTGCAAACGTCTCACCCTCCCACCTCAGCAGAACAGCACCAGGCAGTCATAGCTACAGGGACCACAATTACCCTTCAGTTAGTCCTAAGACAACACTCCAGCCCACAGCCCCAGTGGGCAGAGGAATGGCACCAATGATACATGAAATTGAGGTGCTGACCCCCCGACATCCATAATCCTTGGCATTTTTCTCACAATTAGTTGGATGAGAGGTTTACTTTAGATCCCAGGTGGGGAATTAGCATCATTCATTAACACCATATTTCCAGTTCATCAGCCTGCAATATTTCAGGCTTCAAGCTAAGCAGATGGAGATTCATGCAGTTTTTAAAGAGCCAAGATGACTGATCAAAGTAATAAAGTAATAGGCAGAGAAAATCTGTTGTCTTCACTTGTTTAAGCTTTTCAGGAAGACAGCAAGAGCAGCCTCCCTAGACAATGCTGTATATTTTGGCCTCACTCTCATTACATGAGACAGAATTAATGCTCCTTTCCTTGGCTTCCTGTTTCCTCCATCTGCAAAAAATACCCATGCAAGTGAAGGTTTCTATCTAAGGGACAATAAATTCTGAAGAACTATATCGTGCATGCCTCTGTGCACGTGAACCTTCAGTGAATTACTCAGGGTGGGCCCAGAAAAACCTAGGAATGGCTTTATAAATCAAGCACTTCCAATGACATTGAGAAACCAAGAGCCAGCTTATTGAAGATTTGCTTCATACTGATTTATATTTTATCAAGCAGAATACTGCATTCTATGCCAGTTCACTTTCAAAAGAATTGAGACAACAGCTTGTATTTCAGACTTTCATCTTAGACTTGCAGCTCAAACTTAGCATAACCTAATGAAGCTGGCTGCATTTCATACTAATTTTAGTCTTTTTTCCTACCACTTTTCCCCAGTTTCTTCCATCAAGTATTTTTTAAATTACTGAACTTCTTATTCCTAATACAGGAACAAATAAAGTTGGCTTGGAAAGGGTGATAGTTTATTGAATGCACAGAACATTATTCTAAAAAGTTGGTTGCACAGAAAATTTTAAAAGCACTATAGACATTAACTAAGTAGAGGCTTGATCCAGATGTGAAGAGCCCCTGCTATCTGCATCTGAAAGACATAAGAACACACTGTAAAAGTTATACAACTAAAACTTGCAATCACAAGAAGATGCAACACAGAAGGGAAGTCCCTGGGCCATTTATTTTAAATCAGATTTTCCTCAGCATTGCAATGACACACCATTTTTCCAGAACTTTGACCAAGTATCACACTGAGCAGATGGGAGACCAACCTGCTGTTAAAACAATTTGATGTCATAATGCTGGTGTATATATACCCATTTTAATCACTACAGTACGGAGAAGTCAAGATTTACTTGTGCTGTCAGACTCCCTCTACTGCATTCCCAATACCAATTAAAGGCCAACTACCAACTCTAGAGCAGTCAGAGGTATGACAGTGGCACTCCTACACCATGTTGGCACAAGAGTATTTTTAAACAGTATTTGTCTTTTATCCTTCTATTGCTTGTACCTGTTGTGCTGAAGGCTCCCATTAGATGGCACTTCAATTGCTCCTGTTGGCTTGAAGGTCATAGGAGAGGTTCTCATCAGAGCTACGTATCTACAAAGAAATACAACCAGGCTCAGCACCTTCTATGCACACAGTCAGTAGTTTCACTCTTCCACTCAGCTGAATGATCTGCACATGTCATATAAGTTTTACAGTCCTATTGCACACAACAATGAAAGTACATCTGCCTGCAAGGCAGATTTTTGTTAAAAATAACTAAACTTGGCATAGCAGAATATTGACTGTTCTTGGTTACTTCAAGGTGTTGGGAAAACGTTGCGTTCTAGTATTTAGATCTGGAGACTTCAGAGAGTACTTGAGTGGGCCAGTGCATATTCTCAGTTGGAAGAGACTAAAACAGGTAAGCTTTGAAGAATTTTAGGAAAGCATTGGACAACCTTTTATCCTGGCTCACAGACTTTCAGAAATTAAGCCTGAGATACAAGGAAATAGTGACCATTTTAATGATGTGAGCAGTAGTTTACAGAATTCCCTGTTTATTTGAGCTCCCCACCAACACCCAATACTCTGAAACTTCAGCTTGAGCTCAAAGTATCAAACACAGCTTACCCTGTCTTGGACAGAGGGTGGTTGCTCCCTTTACACTCATGATCCAGAGGATGCCGATGTTTTATACAGAAGTTCCCACTGCACTGTTCACAAACTACCTTCATCATCTCTCTCCTTTTGCAGCCTGGCTTTAAGCACTTGTTTGTGAAGATCTAAGTAACAGAAGAAGTGATGTTGGCAATGCTCACTCACTTTGTCATCAGCTTCCCAACCTGCAGCACAAATGCTCAAGCACCCTGTAAGGTCAGGCAGTAGAGACTTCAACCACAGTTTCCTTACCCTTTGTTTTTGCTGTGCTGGGTTGTACTTGCAGTCCTTATCCATGTGGGCTCCAACCACAGTATCTGGTATTTCCCCCTTCTGAACTGGGATAGGTGCATTACAAAGTGGACACATGGGAACCTGCACATTCTAAGAACATACATCACAAATTAGTTCAACTCCATTATTTTTCTGTCCTTTCTCTTCTTTTACCCATGGATGACAGAAATATATTAACAAATACATTCCCACTCATTTACTAGTACTGTTAATGTATACTTTACGAAAGTAACTTCATTATCCAAAAAAAAAAAAAAAAGTCAGACATGCTCTGCCAAATCACTTTAAATCAACATATTTAAGTTAACTTTGAATATGCTTTTAGACTTTCTGAAATTACAGCCTTTGAACACTTCAAAGCCCAAGTATAGGCCAGGTATCCAAGTCTGGCCCCAATTACTCTATTTCTTCTGTAGTTTCATGTTTGCTGTCCTTCAAGTTAAAGGACTTGGGCTGCATAAAGGTTTAGGTGACATTAATTAAGCACTCTTCTCTGGAAAGATTCAGTCTAAGCAAAGGAAACTAGAATCTAGCATACTGAACTATAAAATGGTTCGTTTCCATACATATGGAACTCAGCTGTATCATTAACTTGCACCTTTTGGCTCTCCCATCTGCTTCTACTAAAGCCGCAAGTCAAGCTTCAGAGCAGCCTTTTACATGACTCAGCAATCCTGCCACATAAATTACTGACATATGTAGAGAAGCTTACTTTCTTGTAGGCAGAACTACACTTGTGGTCATCATAACGGATGTGATCTTTGCAGTAGGCTTCCCCACATGCATCACATTTCAGAGGAAGAAAATCTGGGAAAAGAATAACAAAAAAAAAACCAAACAGATTCTAATTGAACAGAGCAGATGTAAGAGCACCCACAAAACTATAGATATAAATTCTAAATCAAATATTTTTCTCTAGTCTCAATATAATTATCTCTAGAGAAAGCATGTAATTCTTTACAGATATTAAAAGTCGAAAAAAAAGTGCTTAGTTTTCCATCTTTTTATCCACAGCGTTAGACTAACACAAGCCATAAACACCTCAGAAGCTCCCTGAAAGCAAAAACTTCAGCAACACACTAATCAAGAGTTAGGAGGTGAAATACAAACCCAAAGCCCAGATACAATAAAGTTTTTTTTAGTCTTTAAAAAGCACCCCACAAGAGCTTAATAATACACGAGAAGGAAATACGGAGGGCTCAACTATTACACTTTCCTAGAGCTATTCAAGGGGGATTACAGCTATAGCACCTGCTAGCAACCAGAGCACCCACTCAGAATACAGCATCTGCCAGCCCCCACACCCCCAGTAGAGAAACGCGTGCGGCCCAGGGGAGGGCAGCCCACCTCTCGGAGTGGACCCCCGTGAGCCGGTCCCCACTCACGGCTCTCTTAGGAGAGTGCCGGAGCCCCCAGCTGCGCCCCGCGGCCTCTTCTTACCCAGCTGCTTGCAGGCGGGTTCCGAGCAGTGCTCGCCCAGCCCCGGGAGCTCCATAGCGATGGACTGCAGGATCAGCGCACAGAGGACGAGAAAGGACAGAAGGCAACCCGCCGCCGCCGCCGCCTTTATACGCCTCCCGCTGACTCACCCACGTGCCGAGTCACGCTCCCGCCCGCCCCGGCCACCGCAGGTGACGTCACGACGGGACGAGCCAATGGCGACCACCCATTCTCCGTCGCCGGATGCTACGCGTTCGAGGCGGGCGGCCGATTGGTGTCCGGGGAGCGTGCTGAGTCACGCTCTGGGGTGGGACAGGGACGGGGCAGATTGGGCAGGGCGGCCGGCACGGAGATGGTTGAGCATGTGCACGGAGATGGGCATGTAATTGGGCACGGGTATGGAGGTGGGCATGGAGCTGGAAAGAGTATGAGGATGGAGAGAGGGAAGGGTCTAGAGCACAAGTCTTGTGAGAAGTTGCTGAGGAAACTGGTGGCTGGTTAGCCTAGAGAAAAGGAGGCTCAGGGGAGACCTTCCTCACTACAGTAAGTCTCTGAAAGGAGGTTGTAGTGAGGTGGGATTAGGTCTCTTTGTCCAAGTAATAGGACGAGGAAATGGCCCCAAGTTGCACCAGGAAAGGTTTAGATTGGACATTAGGAAAAATCTATTCATCAAAAGGGTTTTAAAGCACTGGAATAGGCTGCCCAGGGTAGTGGTGGAGTTGCCATCCCTGGAGGGATTTTAAAGACTTACAGATAAGCTGCTGAGGAATATGGTTTAGTGGTGGACTTGTCAGTCCTGAGTTAATGGTTGGACATGATTATCATAAAGGTTTTTTCAAGCAAAACAATTATATGATTCTATTATAAGTGTGCTTTGTTTTTCATCTTTTTACCTATCTTTGGATGGCCATAAGGATAAGGATGGAGACAGAGATGAGGAAGAGCATGGAGATGCTTTTACAGTTGGTGTTAGAAAGTGAGTGATGACAAAGATGAAAGCATCTCCAGCTTTCCCAGGGACCGCATCCACATGCTGCTGTGAATACCCTGTTATACAGGTGCTTAAGGCAATTAGAGTGTAGGATTGTCCTGGACATGTCTTAGATAAGAATATGTGTGGAAGAGTGCCCCACCAAAACCCTCATCAAACTGGTTTGCTTCAGAGAACACCAGAATGTCTCAGCTCTTTGACTCTTCCATTTTAATTTCATTTTTTCATCATCGCTTAGGCTGCTGCACCATCCCTCTAGATTTTGATGATTCACTTATGTTTCTTCCAAACTTCAAAATAAATCCAGAGAACTTGGTGAGAGAGGACTCATATCAGTCTGCTCAGAGCCCTGCTGAAGGACTTTAGCATGTGCTAACTGGTTTGGGTAGACAAGCATCATCTGGAGCTGTGGGTTTTCACAAGTCAACTGAATAAAAAGTTTCCCAGTTGGTCTCTTTTTTAATGCTTATCTTGATTTAATGATAAAAAGATGTGGTTTAGAAATGCTGATCTTTGAGAGTGTGTAACAATACTGGCTTCCCCCAGAGAAGGTGAGGACTATTGATTTAATGACATTTGTTACGGGATTGAGAAATGACAATATGTTGTTCTGCCTCTGCTTTCACCAGAAAATACCTGACTTTCTCCTATAGTACATGATCATATGCCAACTGGAACTATGAGATCTAAGAGGAGCTTCAGGAAGGCATGTGGTAACTGACTGCAAAAGCCAATTTGTGCAGTCAAAGTCTGGGAATGGCATATGCCATTCATCTGTCTTCCATGCCACCTGGCCATGTGTCATTTCTGTGACTCATGCTGTGCATGCCAGTTTACATCTGGCCCCACTGGTGTTAAAGTCTCCCCTGCACCACAGTCCAGCTGGATTAAATGGTGCCACATCATTAGACAGGTGCTTCTCCCAGGCTTTGCCACACATATTAATTTTCCCTCCTAGACTTATAAAATTACCAAAGGTCCTCATTTAAAGCCCTTCCTCCAAAGAACAGCTTCACTGACTGCTTCACTGCAGTCTGTCCCAGATCCTTGGTTTACAAAGGACCACTTAATCTCCTCCACCGTGGTGCTTGCTATATGGAGTCTTCTTGGACATCCATGGCATGTCGATGCTTGGGACACCCACAACCCACCCTGGGGACACCCTGGAGGTGTGATATAGTCACACATGGAGATACCAGCTCAAGCCTGGGTGCAATGTGAAAGGTAGTGCTATGCCAAGTTTACTAAGTTCCGACCAGCCCAGGATAGCTATTGACATAGAGACTTTGGAGACTGATGTGAGAAGAGGCCTTTTAGATCATTCAGTTCAAGTTTCTATTAAACTTATAACAACTTCACATAATTCCCACCATAAACAACCCAAACCCAATGTTAAAGGGAGTCTTTTCCCATCAGAAGATTGTTCCACAACCCCACTGCTCTCATGAAAAAAAGCTTCAAGTTTCTAGTGTGAAAGTTTCCACAGCCATCTGCATTCAAAGCAATGTTGTCCTTTTATTTACATAGTTTCTTCTCATCATGTCTGTAAAATTGTCATTAAAAGGATTTTCCTTGCCTGACCTGAGTCAGCTACCTGACCTTTACTGTTGTGGTGAAGGGCAGCCAGAGTATGACACTTTCCCCCACTTCATTTGTTCTTCTGGCCTGGTTGTTTTTGACAGCTAGGGACAGGAGAATGTTAGAGAGGGAAGAAAGAAAAAAATATCCAAACAGTAATAGAAAGTCCAGTTATATGAGGTTCTTCAAGACCTTTGCTCCAATATGCATCTATGCATCAGCTCTGTTACAGTATTTTCAAAACACTCAAGAGTTTGGGAAGCGTAAAGAAAATCATATGCCCTGCTGAGCTCACAGGCTGAGTTTTTAAAATAAAACACCTACCCAGTGCCCAAGAGGAGTGGGAATCCAGCAATCTCCCCAGAAAGGCTTGCCAGAAAGTGGTAAGTTGAGCTGGGTGGAGAGGAAGATGCTGATGTCTTTGCTGGCTGGCTGATGCTGCCCTGCTGACTGGAGAGCTGCTGCCAAAGGGATCATGTTTTATGGTGGGGAAGGGAGGAGTTTGCATATGGATAACAACAGAAATGGCTCTGCACAGATTAGATGCTCTTAAGGAAGACTGTAAATCCCAAGTCTAGAAAACCACATAGTACAGGCAGCCGTCTTAATAGAAACGAGGATTAGAAATTAGCTGAGGTCTTTAGTGATATTTTTAGACGGTTGCTCCTGACAGGTTAGGCTGTTGAGAACCAGAGGAAAGTGCCGAACCCTATATTACTCAGGAAAGGATCACACAGTGCAGCATGTGATTAGAGGCTGGCTAGCTTAGTGACAAGGGGGATAGGTGGGTTAGAAATGATTCGGGAGGAATTAGCAAGGGAAATTGCTTGAGAAGCAGAATTTGATTAGGGGCAGCCAACATGGATTTATGAAAGGAAAGCTATATGTAACTAACTTGCTGGAGTCTGGGAAAGGAGCCATTGCCTGGCAGCCTACAGCATTTTTATATAACCTGATCTGCAAAGGGAAAGTGGCCTTTGCCATCAGGGGAGTGAGATAGATGGGGATAACCTCCCTCCCTTGTCTGTGCACAGTCTTTCTGCCTCCTCTCTTCCCCTCTAATCCTTTCACTTCTTTTCTAGTTTTTTAGGGGATTAATATTACTGCTTTTTCCTTTGTCTTGTGGTTCTGCTCTTTATCCTTCCCCTTCTCTCCCATGTGGCCCACGATTGCCTCTTGGTGGCTCTGTGGGGGGTTAAACGCCACCATCTACCCCACCTTGCCAACACGGTCTGCCTTAGGACCCACACTGCATTCTAAAGAGGGAATAAAACACCTCTGACAAGGATCACAGCCTTTCTCAGCTTCACAGATGTTTGCTTCTTACAAAAAAAAAAAAAAAAAAAAAAAAAGGATCCCCAAGAGTTATTTTGGAGAAGGCTAGAATTACTCTACAGAAAACAGAAAATCCTCTGAGAGTCTCACCCCTGTCCTCCAGTATAACCAGTCCAGCCTGGTGGAGGTCAAGCATAAAGGAGACCAAGGATACTCGACACAGACAAAGGGACCGTGACACTGCCCAGAATAGAGAGAAGGTCTTCAAAGGTTTTCCTTTTCCCCTCGGTTGTGGCAGCTCTATGTGAATGGCCAGAGAAAGTTCCTGATGCTCTTCGATGCCATGGCTGTTACAATAGAAAACCCAAATGGGACAGACCAAGGGCATCTTCATTTATTCCTGTGCTTCCAGCCTGTGAGTGCAGGGTGACATTCATGGGGTGGCATGGGGACAACTGTCCCTCATTGTTGCCAACTAGGGACACATCATGGATGGGGAGCCAGAGATGGGGCTGGCTTCATCCTATTTCTTGGGGCAGGATCCATCCTCTTCCCACCAAAGTGTGTTACGATGGGCAGCAGAGCATAGCCAGGTCCATCCATCTCCTTTCTGCTTTATGTACCTCAAGCTACTCCCAGCACTAAGAGAAAACATGGATCTGCTCCCTAAGCCCAGGGCCACCCCATTGCCTGCAGTGCTTTTGCACCAGTCAGGAACATCCCACTTGAAGCTCCAGCTGTGGAGCCACCACTGCAGCATTAACACTGGAGCAATTTCAGCTCACATTTGCCTCTTCCAGGTCTCTGAACTCCAACCTCATCGTCCTGCTTTTCAGCTCATAATTTTGTACCAGGCTCTTAAAAATGAATTTTATTTTTATTGCAATGACCCTGTGGTGCTGCCAGATTGCTCTCTGGAGGTGATGTGACATCTCCATTACACAGCTCAGATAAGTGTCTTAAAGAGACCACACACAAAGGAAACTAATGGTACCTATTTTTATTAGTTTTATTACAGAAGAGGAAGTAAAGCAGTCCGATCTCCCCACAGGATACTCTGTTAACAGCAGCAGACAGAGAGGAGAGATCTGTGTAGGCGGATCAGTTTTCCAAGAATATTAGCTACTGCCGCTCTAAAATTAGAGTCTAGGGAGAGCAGACAGGTTGACATAATTGAAAGGACTGTCTTATGGGATGACATCATTAAACGAGCCCATGATCAGCTTTAGAGTGACAGCTCAGCAACTTCTTCTAATCCCCAAAGGAGCACAGAGTTGCAAGGCTGTGATTTAACTGGTTCTGGATCTTATCTTGAGATGATGTCAATATTATTAGAACCCATTTCTAAAGAGATGCTTCAAAAATCACTGTACATGAACCAACTGGTTTTACAGGCACGATTACCCTACAGCTTCACCCTGCAAAGCCCATAGTTGATACAAACACTCATTTGCTGCTCTTCTTACCCAGTTCTGCCCCCATGGGTTGGGCTACAGGGCCAGACGTAGAAACAGGATTAAGAACTTCATTTTGGGATGGAGCTGAAAAATGTCCTTGAGCCACTCATTTTATTCAACATAATTTAATATCAGATACAAACTAACAAAGTTAAAGGTGAACTGTAATAGCAGGAGCCCCACAGAAAAAGTAACCTAATCTGTAAGATACATAGACAACACTTGTAGCCTGGGGACATAGCAGATAAAAGAGAAATATGAGCAGAGTGAGTGTCAATTCATAAGTAACTTTAAAGAGAAATAATGAAGATGAGTTCTCCAACTTTTAATGTCCTAAGATTCTTCTCAATCAAAGAAAAAGCAATTTAAATATTTTCTTCATGCGCTTTCACAAGGTGGATATCTAAAAAAAAAAAATGCCTTGGATCATTCCTATCCAAGCAAACAACCATCAGAAGTGGAAAAGATTTAGAGGGGCCATCCTGCAGTTCCTGATGGGGAAGGAGACATCATGGATGGAGCTCTTCTGAACCCTCACACTGGTGGAGGATTGCCTTCACTGGCCACCTCCTGCTACCTTGTGTCAGGTGCAAAACTGGGAGCACCCACAGACTTCACAGCAGCATTAACCTGACTCTTATGTTTTAAATTTTTAGCCAGTTTTTGTTAGTGCTTGTTTCATCTTCAAAGGTTGAAATTTTACAAGCAGCCTAATGCATTTAGGCACCTAAATCCCATTGAGTTTCAAGTGTGTATCAGCCCTTAGGCTCCTTGGCAGATTCTTGCTAACTGCCTGAGGGACTCATCACCGCAGTCACTGTTATGCTATCAGATTTACACAGATACCATTATACCAGCATGGAGTCACTTCTTCAGCAGAAAAGTCTCCTGTTTAAAAAAACCTTTCCTAAACGATTAATTAAACTGAAAAGGACCTCCTCTGATGATTAATTTTTGGCAATACAAACCTGTACAAGAGCGTTACATTCTCTCCTTGGGTTATATTAAAAACAAATACACAAACCCAAAACACTTTGCATTGTAGACTGAACTTCAATTAGAGACCAAATGTTCCCAAGGACTTTTGGTTCTCCAAGGAGACCCTCAGATTTGGTGTTTTAGAGGTAAAACCCATCATATCTCCTACCACCTTTGATATTTGCTATGTCTCTAACTCTCTTAAAACATCCAGGCAGGATGTTCTAAAATGACCATGCTTTTAGAAAGAAGAGATGTTTCCTTCTTCAGTATCACTGTCTACTGTATAAAAAGAACAACAACAAAACAAACAAACAAAAAATCCACAGAATCAAACCATTTGCTTTGTTGTTTAGTAATGTCACAACCTAAAAGGAAAGAGCAATGACAGTTAGGTACAGAGGGTACATAGCTCTGAAAAGCTATCTCAAAGGGTGGAAACATTGCTTTCTAATAGCAGTGGAAAAATAAATCCCTTATCAGGTGATTTCTGGTCACAGATCAAACACTAATGTCTTACAATGTCAGATGCCAATACCTACCAGAAAATAGATTAGGGGTCTCCATGGCAGACTTCCCCAGGATAACAACTGTCTTTTTATTGAGTCTATACTGCCAACAGCACGACAAGACCCAGTCCACTGCAAATGAGCCCCAGATTTCCTAAGCATTACCGTGATGCCATCAATCATCAAGGGAAGTTATACCCCAAATCCTTCTAATTCATTGCATTGCTGGTTTCAAATAAAAGCATTTCACTGAAAACTGCAATTCTATCCTCAAGTACTTCAGCTAATGATGATTTAATAGCAGTGCCAAGCCTCAGCATTGTCTTTATTTTTCCTTTTTTTTTAATGTAAATAATTGGAGCCATCCTTCTTTCCCAGTTTATAACAGAAATAAACGTGAACCCTCCTAAGTGGGGTTTGGTTTGTGCTACAAGTTCAGAAGGGAACCAAACCCATTTCTAGTGTGGATGGTCAGGTCTCCTGCAGGTTAGCAGGGGAGGGTGATCAGGAGAGTCCTGGTAGAGCTTGGCAGCCAGAAGGAAAAAGACAGAGGGAGGCGGTAGCCAAGCAGTGGAGGAGACTCTCTTAACACATGGATCCCATAGCGGGTAGGCAACTCTGAAGAAGTCATCTCCAAAAGCAATGTCTCTAAGCCAGACAACAGGACTTTATGTCATAGCGTGCTTTACACCTGCTACTCAGATGAGGGGGTAGGACAACAATTTCACCTGCTTTCTGTGTTCTCCAGAGTGTAGTCCCTCACCCGTAGGTCCCAAGCACCCATTTACTGGTGGCCTTTACTGACCACGGTGCAGTCCATCCCTTGAGGTACCTAGCAGCCTTGGGAGGTGGTGGAGCACCCACAGGGCGATGGTTCCCTTGGTATGTCTTTCGACAAGTACAAAGACGAGTGACACTCGAAGACGTGTGCCACGAGGTGGCACCATGTCCCTGCTAACCCGCATGGCAGGGTCATCACTGTGGCCACGCAGCTTCTGCAGGACCCTTCTCACCAGGCAGACCTTGGGCCTCTGAGCAGTCACATCACTAAAATCCCCCCACGGAGTTACTTTCTTGTTTTTCTTAATAATTGGGCAGCCCTCCCTTCTGTAAGGCCCAGCTGAGGAAGGAGGTGGTGCCATGACCCTGTCCCAGCAGGACTAATCACTGGTGAGATCCCTCTGCATCTCCTTGAGAAATCCTATCGCCTTACTGTACTGAGCTGTATTGACACAGACCTGATGTTATAATCAGTGGAACTAACTGCTCAGATGCTCTATGGAAAACAAGGTGACCACTGCACCCAGGTCTCACCTAGTGAGGGAAGCACAAGTACACCCCACACGAATCTATTAGCAGAAAATTCCCCAACAGATGAGAGTTTCTGCACATGTCAAGGAAGCTCTAATAGCTCCTTCTGCTCTTGCTTTAGAGTATGGAGCAATCAGCCAAGAAGAAATGTGCACTTCTTTCTGAAGGGAAAATGGAGGGAGCTCCTCAAAGGGAGCTCTCCTGCATCAGTTTGTTGTCACTGGCAGTGTGCTCAGCACTGTAAGACAGAGACTGGTAATACCAACATTATTCCTGACACAATGCTCTGCAGCTGAACAATGCATTTGCCAATTCAATTTATTCAAACAAGTTCCCTGGGAAGACAGCAAAGCAAATTCAGGTGGCAATTACTGAGTTCATACTCTACCCCAGACTCAAGGAAACAAAGGAGTAAGATATGAGAGAAATAGCAAGTTCTACTGGAAATCCTACAATCACAGAATCCTAAGAGCTTTTAATCATGTGCTTGCTGGTATTCAGATGAAAAAGTCCCATGTCACTGGGCAAGGAGACAGAGCATCATCGCAATTGCTCTGCTGTAGCAATTAATATCTTTGCTGTGAAAATTAAATGTTTTTTTGTTTTCTTTTGAAAGAACAGCAGTACCTGGGCTTCATGGCCCAGTGACACATATTTGAAGAATAAGTACATTCAAAGTATACAAAGATTGTTTTATGAATCCCACCATGTTGGTGTCTAACTGTACTGCAGACAGACAGGGTGGAGGTTGCCTATAAACCTAGATGAACTGCCTAACCAGCTAAAAGCTTGGCTAGACATTCTCATCCATGCAACAAGTCTCATCAGATCCCAGATCCTCTTTTCCAACACATCAGCACAGACATAAGCCTGCAGCCCAGCACTGAACCCTGTGCCCATTATGCAGCTCCAAGAACAGCCTCCTGGATGGCTGAAGGGAGAGAAAAACCTGCCAGTAATCTCCATTTCAGCTTTGGGTCTGCAAGAAGGAAAATTATATTGCAGAAGCACAGCTATTGAAAATTTCCTCTTATTAGAGCCTGCAAAACCCAGGACATCAGCTTCCTACACCCTATTCACAGCCATGGGGTAAGCCCTCCAGATCATGTTTCATCTTCGAATCCCACTCCATCCCTCACAACCAGTCCCAGGGCATCTGTAGGTCCTCTTCCAGCAAAACAGTTACACAAGGGTTGCATTTGGCCCCAGATGTAGAATTAGGTTAAGCCAAAAGGTGGCAGCACCTTATTCTGTATCGATTTTGCATGCATATTTCTCCTATTAGCCATTTTTCTTTGTAGTCATAGAATGCAAGTTTGTAAATTACAGAGGGGGAAAGTAAATGTATTGCAACCTCTGGCAAATTGATATTTTTGCAGCAACAGTAAACTTCTTTCTGATAGCAGATAATTGAAGGGAGCAAGCATCAGATAAAATTCATAAGGATTCGGACCTCCTGAAATAAGACAAATGTTACTTAATGTTCAGAGTTGTAAAGTAATTACCCTGGGCTCCAATATAATAAATACATAGACAAAGTAAATAGAGTTTGGCTGACCAGGTTCCTTTAACATGGTGTTGCATAGGGCCCTGCAGCAGTCAGGTGGATGGAGAGGGGACAACACCCTTGGTGCAGGGGGATGCCTCAAATTGGTGTCACCCCCAGAACTGCACTTCCTCAAGACAAGAAAGGAACTGCCTCCCATACCTGCAGCAGAGCCCTGCAATCCAGAGTCCTGCTGATGGGTATGCAGTCAGAGAAACATTATCACCCAGAGCCCCTCTACATTTCCAAAGGCACAAGAAGCCTTTGGGCATGCAGTTTCATCCATACCTCTCAGCTGGTGCAGGTTCTCCATCAAACCCACAGCCTTCTATTATCATGCTCCAGCCAGCCAACATCAGCACCATAAATCAATCTCTTCCCTGGCACCCAAGAAAGCAATGTGAAGTGTGACCCACTCCTTGGGATCGTCACTGCCCTTTACCAAGGAGGATTGACTGGAAAAGGGTATCCTAAACAGAGCTTGATGCCCTTGTCATAGAAGAGCAGGACACTTCCCACCCCTAATGAAAGTTGCAGAGAGACTGTAACACTTAAAACCAGAAGGTACTAGCCACTACCTAGCTGTTGTTTAATTTCTACCAGCTGGGAAAGATCAGGAAGAGATCTTTCTTTTATATTGAAGAGCTACCTTGTACCCTTTAATACCCCTGCCTTAATCAGCCTGTGATGGACCCTTCACCTGTCAGGTCATCCTCACTGTACGCAGCGTCTGGGCTTCTAGGAACATTCAGAACTCACAAAAAAAAACAAAAACAAAAAACAAAACAAAACAACAAAAACCCACAACAGCAACAACAAAAAACCAACAACAACAAAAAAACCCACAACAGACAAACCACACGTGTGCGCACACACACACAAAAAAACAACCTACCAACAACAACCACAAACAATGAACAAAAAACACCCATTGGCAGTACCCTATCCCACTTTTTGAAGCAGGATGTCAGTGCAAGCTTCCCTAGCAAGACACATGCAGCTTTAAAATGCTTTTAATTCAGGCATCTAGCATTGGCAGCTGTTTGACAAACACATCCCAACTGCCCCAGTGGTCCAGAAGAAAACATGCTCAAAGACACACCATACTGGGGGGTCCCACCCCAGCCCTTCTTCAGGTCTCTTCAAACACCATCTCTGAGCAGCTGCTAGAAAATCATAAGCCAACAACAGGCCACCACCACTATTCCTACTACTGTCTCTGCTCCTTTGAAGAAGTTGCTTAGAAATTCAGCAGCAATTATGCAAGCTTTAGTATTAAAAAATGCACGTGGATCTGAAATCAAATATGAAGCTGCTGCTGTAATGCTAGCTTTAAGCTGTCTACAGTTCCTAGAAATTCTCAGTGGGATGTTTGAGAAGGATGCATGTGTTGACAACATTAAATGATCCATGGCTCAAGGACAGAATTGAAACCATACATCTACTTCATACATGCACTGATCAGTGGGAGAGTGTTTTTCTAACCATGGAAGGCCAGGCACCTCATCTTCCCCAGAAAGGCAGGGACGTCTCAGGGAACAGAAGGTGCACACACATTCGTACCACATCCCAGCATGTAACAGAGTTCCAGTGAAAAGGGAGAGACACATGGACACCATCAGCAGGAAAAATGTTATTGTGGCTGCACCATCTTTGAGGGAAATTGAGCATGTCACTTCAGTGCATCACCCTCTTCTCATCACCTCCCAAAGAGGCAGTGCAGCTCGCACATCCATGTAACATCTGGTGAGAGGGTGAGGAGGGGCAAGATGCTGCAAGATTTTTTTCACTGGGGTGCAGATTTGCTTATTCTATGTTGCTTGCCCCAGAGTGCAGCTTTGGATGCCCATGTGCTTTGGTGCCGCCCACGGCACAGCAGCAAGCTGCAAGAGCCACCAGCAGTGAATGCCTTGCTCTTGAAAGCTACAGACTTTTCTATACATGAATTTCCCAAGGACAAGGAAAAACTGACAGCCACCAAGGAGGATTAGGTGGTTCCCCAAGGAACACAAGAAACTCTGCAAGATAGTATCGTTGCCCATTTCCGTGGGGTGATTAAGTAGTATTTAATGCTGGGAGGATGATTTCTGTTAGGCTATTTTGTGAGCATTAGCCAAGCTATGGTGGGAAGTCATGTTTCCCCAGATGAAATAAAGCCAGGCTCCTTGAGACTTCAGCCTCCTTGCCTCAAAATCTTGGCCTGCCATGGCAGCACCCTGCCACAGGGAAACTCTCCTTGCTCTCACTCCAAAATCTGGTTGCTGATGCTTTCTGGTTCTTGCTGTCTCCCAGCACGCTGCTGTGAGCTGCCAGGGGGAAATCTCCCTCCCTGGCTTTCCTGCTCTTCCAACTCCATCATCCTGGTCCCTGCCTCAGGTACAGGTTTCTATCATTTCAACTATTACCAAACTAAGGGCATTTCTTTGCTCCCTCGTTTACCCTGAATGTTTATTTAATAGGCTGGCCAGCTTCAATTAGGTCTGTGATTACTCACAGATGACAGCTCCAGCATAACAATGTTTACTCTCAAACCTCTATCTCCAAGTGTATTCACAGATTCACAGATTCACAAAGATTCACAGATTCACAAAGATTCACAGATATTAGGGATTGGAAGGGACCTAGAAGATCATCTAGTCCAACCCCCCTGCCTGAGCAGGATCACCT
>JANHGL010015227.1:29202-65804 GCA_024611195.1 Ceyx melanurus | reverse complement strand
ATTATTTGTATATTTTATTTTATTGTTTTTTTATTTCCCTTAATGAAAAATTAAAGAAGAATCACTCAGGATTGTTGAAGATTCTTGATGCATGAATAACTGCTTCATTTTGGTAGCTGCTTTTTCTGTTTCATGGGGAGGTTGTGCCATTGATACTGATTTTCAGTAACTTTTGTAGTCTGCTGCATTCTTCTCTTCTTCACTTGGTCACCTGAAACCAAACCTGTTACTGTATGTTTTCACGTGTTCAATTAGCATTTTTTTGAAGCTGTCTTTCTGCTCTGCTCAATCTTTCATCTTTTACAGTAGGGAGCTTTTAGCTTTATTTGTTTTCCTCTTAAGTTTTGTGCTTTTAGCTGATATGTAGTGCTAAGAACCCAATTAAATACACTGGATATTCAGCATTTGGAGTTATTCTGAACAAATTCTTACTGTAGGATTAATTTACCATTACACAGTGCTTTAAATCCTGATAAAAGTGTGATTTATTCAAATATTGTAAGGCTACAGATGCTAAGGCACACCTGAGTCTTATATAGACTGTATTTGAGCTTGATAATGGTAATTCACATGGATGTCAGTGGAAGTGTTCCACTCTCACATGATGGAACAGTAATTTTAATTAATTTATTTAGGAAAAGTGGCTGAATTGGTACTGTGCTGGGTTAGTGAGTTAAATAAGCTCCCAGAGGGATCTGAATAAAATGAGAGCTAGCCTAAAGCAATCAGTAGGAACTTGCATCAAAAAAGAGGCAGAACTGGGACTGAGGAATGTCTCCTTTATAGTCTTGTCTTCCACCTCCTGTTCTTGATCCTTTCTTGATCCAAATAAAATGCATAGTTTGCTGGCCTCTGGAATACTCTTTAGAAGGAAACTCAAGGAGGTTGGGCAGTGTAAAATGTACTTGTTTGAAAAAAATAAAAACAAGTTTGTTTTTAAATGCCTTAAAAATCAAACACCTACTAGGCTGCTTTTGCACCTCAGGCTCTTTAAAGAGTTTTGCTCCTAGGACTGAGTCCAGTAAGTTATCAAATCAGAATTTCAAGCAGCAAGGAAAAAGGAGATCTTTGGGTTGCCTTCCACTCTGAACATGGAACCAGATGCTATACAACCAGTCTGTTTTTTATTTTATTTATGGCTGAGGCTGACTGAGGTGCAGTAAGGCTGAGTGCCAGCTCCAGCAGTTGGGTCACAAGTTCATTCAATGCTGCACACTTGGGAAGAATGTTTGGAAGGCTCCTGGCAGCAAAGACTATATAGGTCTTGCTAAGGTTGTATATTAGGAAAAACTTCTTCACTGAAAGGGGTGTAAGGCTCTGGAACAGACTGCACAGAGAAGTGATTGAGTCACCCTACTTGGAGAGATTTGGAAGTGTAGATGCTTAGTGGTGGTCTTGACAGTGATGGGTTAACAGTTGGACTCGGTGATCTTAAAGGTGGTTTCCAACCTAAACAACTCTTTGTTTCTAGCCGTGGCAGGCTGACTTGTCAAGAATATGTGCAGCTGTCACTGCACGGGACTCAGGGGGCATCTGTAACAGCAGGGAGTACAAGAACTATTTATTTTTTAAACTAGTCTAAAGACCTTACAGAAATTTAGCTCGAGAGCTGTCTTGAGCCAGAGATGAGGGCAATTTCAGAAGCTGCTGACTCATCTTATTCCCTGCCAGTATGTGTGACTGCCTTCACATAGGAGTCTGGAGAACAGCCTGCTGTATTTTATGCCATTGGAAGGATGATTGAGAACAGGCTGCCAAAAATGCTTATGTGTCATGATAATTTCACCTGCATGGGCTGTTACAATTCTGCTATGGCACAAATATTCTTTTCTTATACTTAAGTACATCAACTTGTTCTTTTTTGAAAAAAAAAAGTCAAGCTTTTACTGTTTTGCTAGAAATAGGAACACTTTCTCAGATTTCCTGTTGCTGTCTCATTTTATTTTGAGAAATAAAAAATAAATCCAAAGTTGATGTTTGGTTTATGTTGTAGGATGGCTGCTTCAAGCTTGTTTATGTAAATTCTGCAGAATGGGGAATGATCCCATTTTTCTTTAAGCCACTGTTGTCAAAAACACTGACCTCTGCGTTATTTTTTGTGTATTTCAATTAAAACAAAAGGTTGCATTTGAAGCCTTGATTTGCTGTGTTCTGGAAGTACCTGTGACTATTCTTGACTTTACAAATGTATGTGAGAGCTTGTATGAGAAACTAACAGGACAACAGACTTCTGTAGCACTTGATGACATCAAAATTATTTTTGTGGGAATAGTTTGTTTGTTTTTATCAACATGGAATGGTTTTGAGAAGTTGTTTAACAGCAAGAAATGCATTATCTTTGTGACATTTTGTGACTAGTGTAGTTGTGAAATGATTCACAGGAATGTAATCTCTCATTTTCTGTTTTGTTTTGTTTTGATTTAAGCAGAAACATTCTGCACCAAGTAAGGTTCCTGACGGTTGCACCCCAACAGGAGGGAAGTGTTAAAGAAGAACCAATTTCAGAAGTTCCAACTAGAAGGACCTGGCAGTTTGACTGGGCATTAAATAAATTGGATAACTCTGTCAGGAAAACAGGTCGCATCCCTAAATCCCTTCTGCTAAAAATCTTCCATGAAATATGTAAAACAGGTAGGTTGCTTCTAATTGAAACAAAAGATAAATTTAAAGCTGCCTTGTAACAATTCATCAAACTAAGGAAATTAATTGAATGTGTTCTTGTTTCTATTTTGGCTTTGAGTGTTTTTTAATCTGCTGCACATGTTGATGAATGGACTCAAAATGCTTTAGAGATGTTATTTTACTTTGAATGCACACATTTACTTTTCAAGGTTTTTTAATCTTTGGGAATTTATAAGTCTAAATGAGTACTTTCAAGTAATCTTGTCATATTGCCTCACTTATTGTGGATTTTTCATCTGGTAATATTGTATCTTCATATATCTTGTAGTGTGCACTCTGAACAAGAATCATATATTTCTGGTTTGCAAGTATATATTTAAAATGTCTGTAATAAACCATGAAATTTCTGGGTTTGAATATAGAGATGTTACTGAAAAAAAAAGTTGTCTCCAACTTATTGGGTATTATGTGATAAATTCTAGAGCTCTGCCTTTTCTTTGCCTCAGAGCAGTAGTGAAGTGGAGGAAAGAGATGAGTTTATAGTTAGTTTTTCAACATGCTGGTGCTAGTGCAGAAGTCAGAGAAGGCAGACATTCTGAGAGTTATCTTCACTATTCCTTAGAGGCAAATTCTATCTTTTATTTCATGTTGAGCATGGGCAGGAGTAGCAATGGCAGTATAAATGTGGGATGTCTCTGAATGCCAGTTACAGAACAGTATGGAATTGGTATGAAGTATTTTGACATTTTGGAAATTTATCAGCTAGTTACATCCCCACTAGAATTAAACGATCTATGAATCGTGGATTGGGAAATTTGAAGAATTCACATAATCTGAGTTTCATATTTTGCCTTGTACTTTAAAAAATTTCTGCTCAGCTGAGCTCATTGTACTAAATGGCATGTTGTATTGTCAATCTTTGTAATGGTAGCATAGAACACTGTCATTGTTTAATCATTTGGGTATCCTGCTCACTAAAAATCTTCAGTCTTGGAGAAGAATCTAGTCTACACAACATGCTTAAATATTACAGTCAGACAGTCTCAAATCTTTTTTTCTAACATGAAATACATAATTATATGTAATGAAATCTGTGGTTGTGTTCCACTTGCAGGGTGTCCAGGGAGTAACCAGACCTTGCTTTTGTTACGAAGTTGTGGTGCTCTTCTGCCAGAGATAATGTCACCTGAAAGAACAGAGCTGGCCCATATGATATGGGACAAGATGAAAGAACTGGGTAGGTTGATTTAGTTCGTCCCTCTTGCAACAGCTGTGTGCTGCCTTTGTCACAGAAAACTGAATGCATTTGGTTAATATTTGTTAGCTTATACCAGCAAATACTCATTACTGAATAAATGCTGGGCTTTATTATTCAGGTGAGAGACCCATTTCCTATTCTGGGAGTTATACTGACATCTAGGGGTGTTTATAAATCTATAGATTTTTTTCTTCGTAAGATGCTCAGATTGGACTTGTGCCTGACTTTGATTGTCGTAAGAATGTATTTTACTTTCTGTTAGATGCTATTTTGAGATCTACTGGGCTGAGTATTCCTAGTGCTACCAGATATTTTATCAGATGATTTTTAATATTTTGATAGTCACCTACAGAGGCTGCATAGATGGACTGCTTCTTAATAGTAATATTGCTGAATCTGTAGAATAAATGCATTTGTAGAGATGGTGGAATTGCATGCACGTGAGCACTGATGTTATCTGCTCGTGTTATTGTTTCAGCCTTTTATAAGCACATGTGCTGGTAAATAAACTTTAGATGCAATTAATTACCTGAGAAAGCAATAAAAGAATGTTGAATTTAGGGAATCTGCATTGACTCACTGTGGTTGAAATATCTCCCCAGGTGCTGTATATGATACAAGCCATTACAATGCTTTACTGAAAGTCTACCTTCAGAATGAGCACAAATTTTCTCCGACAGAATTCTTGGCCAGAATGCAGGAAGCTGATGTGCAGCCCAATCGAGTGGGTGTCCTTTTATAGCTTCATTTTTACCAGTAGAAACCATTAGTTGGATGGAGCATTAACTTCTCCATTTTATTTTATTTTATCTTCAGGTTACATACCAAAGGTTGATTGCTGCTTATTGCAATGAGGGAGACATTGAAGGGGCAAGGTAGTATTTTGCATTGATGTTTGAGGGGATTTCCACAAAATCTGTTTCTCTTATTCCCTACTGTGAATGTTAATACTAATTTCAGTGTAAATCTTTTAAAATGGGCAATGTAAAGAAGGGGTTTCAGTATATTTTAACCAAGCACCAAAGAGAAGTTTCACAGAGACAGCTGGAACCTACATGAGCAAAATAAAACAAAGTGATAGACTAGTGTGTTCAAATCAAATTGTAGAAAATAACTTTGGTCATTTCTAAGAGCCAGAGTGAAAAAGTGCAAGGTTCTGAAGCTTACTGCCCATGTAAGAAAATGCCTGGGAAAGGCATTTGAGACTGAAGTGGGCTAAGGAGCTAATACTCATTCTGGTGTTTGTTGTTGTTACACAGAACTTGCAGAGTATGTCTTGCATTTTGATTTTAGCAAGGTTAAGTTGCAACAGTGTGATAGCTGGGCATGAGCTATAAGTAAAAGGAAGACAAAAAGAACCCAGCCTAACCCTTGTGTCTGCATATTTCAAAGTGACAAATACAGTTCATCTGAAAAAATGAAAATGATCAAATTCTGAGGATATTATGCAGCATCCCTAAATGTAATTGCTCAGTAACTTCAGGATTTAGTTTTGTTTGACACAGTACTTGTCCAATGGAGCAGAAATATCTCAGTATTTATCTTTTCAAAGGCAAAAAAAGAAATCTACTTACTAACCATTTTGTATTTTGCAGTAATATTCTTGGTTTTATGAAGAGCAAAGATCTCCCAGTCACTGAGGCAGTATTCAGTAGCCTTGTGAAAGGTCATGCAAGATCAGGGTAATGTTTAATACCTTTTTTCTTGTTATCTTTTTTTTTAATTTGTTTAAATTTTATTTTTACTTTTACTACAATATGAAGTGATACTTGAGAGAAAAAATTACATTTAAAATTTTAAAAATAATTTGTAGCAAACTGTCTTTTTACATGTTTTTGAAGCAAAGCAGGGCTATCTAATGAAGTAGATGTTTTTGTGTCTGAACATTTTGAATTTCAAGATAAATTATTCTGCTTTTGCACTGCATGAAAAAGAAATTTGCTGCACTTAGTTTTGAACTTTTTCAACTGTTAAAGTTGAAAGTATTTTAAGTAATACTACAATTAAAAAAATTGCCCTTTGACCTTTGGGGATTTCTCATTTAAAATAAATTTCTCTGTGCTTTTTGCTATTTAATTTAATGAAGAAATGTGGAAGTCACAAGAAGTGTTATTAGAAATAAATCTGCTGAGTGTCTCTTTTGAATTGTTTTAGAGATATGAAGAGTGCAGAAAATATCCTTTCTGTGATGAGGATGGCAGGTGTTGAACCAGGTCCAGACACCTATTTGTCACTGCTGACTGTGTATGCTGAAAAGGGTGATGTTGATAGCATCAAAAAGGTATTGCAACTTGGAATTTAAATGCAACTTGTTTGATCTTTTGGTCAATTAAGTTTAGAATGCCTTCTATCCATGCAGGAGTGATACTGGATTTTATAGCTCACTTCCTCCTAGTCTGTAGCAAGTAAATTTTTCTTTTCTTTTTTTTTGCCCCCATCTGACTAGCTGCTTAACAGAAATCATTCTCATAATTTATGAAAAATAATTTTGATAGTTGCCTTTCAGTCTGAGAAGATACCTCTGTTTTGAGGTATGTTAAGAGTTTATTAAATTTATTCTGGTTTGCAGACTCTAGAAGAGATTGAGAAGACTGAAGGGTACCTCATGGATAGAATTTTAATGCAGGTGATTTTTAGCCTTGCCAAGGCTGGATATCCTCAGTACATTGAAGATATTAAAGGACGTATACGATTTGAAAGGGAATTAATTCCAGGTATGCTCTTGGTTACTGCAGCAGTGTTTTGCTGCTCTGGGTGGAGATGGAAAGCATTTATTTTCTTCCTTAAGGAGCTTAATATCTTTGTCTTTAGTTTGTGGATTAATTAGTGCTGATTTAGATCACATTTTATAGAATTTAATTTACAATCAAAAAACCCCCTTTATTTAAACTTTTAAAATTCATTAAGATTTTGTAGGAAAACATGAAGTGTGAAGTTCTTTAAACAGCACTGTTCTAATTTTTGTTGGGATGGCTCTTCGTGAGTATCATAAAAACAAGAATAAACACTGAATAGAGTTTTATCTACAATTTAAGTCACTTTTAGGTCCCAGAATGTGTAATCAGATTTATAATCATCATCCATTTTGTTAATGGATATCTACTTTTTCTTTTTTAATGTGTCTAGAAATGTTTCACTTGCTCAGTATCATTCTGTCGTGCTGCAGTGGTGATGCTTCTGCAATTTTTGGCAGGGTATTCTAATGGGAGCAATTAATTGATAAATGTAAACAATTCTCTAAAAGGTAGCCTCAAATTAGTTTGTTTAATCATGTTTAGAAGTGTGCTAATGATACTTGTAAAACACTTACTGTCCTAGCTTTCACAACTTTTAGTAGCTGAATGTGAAGATAGTTATATGCAATTCTAAGATCTTGTTGTTTTCTGTTTTTCTTTTGTTAGATGCAATGAACCTGTGTTTGACTCTCATAACTCATGGCTTTGAAGATATAGCTTTCCATATTTTGAAGTCTTTTAATCAATTATCACGTGATAATGCAGACCAGGGCAGCTTCTTCTTGCAGCATTGTGTAAATAGAGGAATGGTATGCACAATAGTAATACTTTTCTCTTACAATACTAACAACAGTGTATTTACTTGGTTTAATGCAGCTATGAGGATGGAAAATGGTAGATTTTTTTGCATGCTTTTTAAAGAATAAAAGAAGGCTATTAATGTTTTTTATCAATTTACTAGTAAATTGAAAATCACAAAGGCATCATGTTTGGCATGTCTAATATCAGTTTCCTAAACATACCAGGAATCTGACATTCTTAACAATTAGGGTAATTGAAAAAAGATATTAAATTAATTTTTGAAATTCTTTGCAGCCTGTGAACAAGCTGAAGCAATTTTGTAGTGAATTAAAAGAAGCAAAAATGCATTCGGCACCACTACCGTTCATTCTGCGTTGTGCTCTGGAGGCCAACAGATCAGGTATGTTGCTCTAGTTATTTCACACATCTTTATTTAGTGTGCTTGTTCTAATCACCTTGTGAATTGTTGTAGCCTTGGCCATTGATGTGATGAAGATGATGAAAGAGGAAGGCTTGCCACTCAGACCTCACTATTGCTGGCCACTGCTAGTTGGGTTCCAGAAAGAGAAGAATCTTAAAGGTTAGTTATCTACTAAATGCTCCTACAGCTGTACTGCAAACCTGGTGCACAAATCATCAGTAAAACACTGCAGTGAGATTCAGAAAACTCTTGAAGAGAAATGAAGACTGTGCTGAATGTCTTACTTTTCTTTCCTTCAGAAAGACTTACTTGAAACCCTTCTTTCTTGCTCAATCATGGTACAGTTCTACACATCTCAAGTCTGCCTTTGTATAGAAAGATAGGAGAGTGTTTAATGACCTTTTTAACTCTATGTTCTACCTTCCTCTGGTTCTTTTTGCTGCTTAATACCACTTACAGAGTTCACTCTTTCAGAAAATGAAATCTGAGAGAAATTTAAGAGTACAGTTAAGATGTTACAGCTCTTTTGGACTGCAAACCCAATCCTTTTTTCTGGCCAGCTTCTTACAATCTACTCAATAAGACAGACATGAGTTTTGTTTCAATATTAGAAACTGCAAGAGAACTTCCATTGCTGAATGTGTGAGCCTGACCTGACAGCATACTGATTGAAGGACAGAAATGCTCAATCTTTGGGATTCTTAAGTAGGCTTAAGCATTTAGCATACTTTCCCCTGTTACACATGGGGATGTCTACAGGATATGAATAAGAATTGAACAAATACTAAATTTTAGAGTACAGTATCTAATTCTTTGGTTTGCGTTATTGGTAATTCAGAAAGAATGGTATTGTAAAAAGATGCTTTTAACAGAAGTACTTCCCCCTTGGGGAAACAAAAAACTGTCTTTTTCATCTTATCTCACAGTATAATGTGCTTTAGAATGAGATGCAGAGTTGTTAGTGTGACACTGGGTGACAAACAAAATGCACAAACAAAAAAAAAAGTGCTTTTAGCACACTCTTCATATCGCAATTTTATCTTAAATATACAGTCACATTCCAGTTTGGAAGAAATGCTGAAACAAGTATTCCCTAATTGTTTCTGTCTATAAAAATGTCTCAAGTCTTTTTCAAAAAGCCTTTGTGAAAACAATATTCAGTTTTTATTAACTCCTTAGGCTCTGTTCCTCTTTAGACTACTTACAAAGTTTATCTTCCACCAGGTTTTCATATACTTGAAACTTCTGTGATATTTTAAGTTTGGTTTAGTTAGGTCCTTTGTGATTTACTTGAAGTATAATATTTCCAGAAATAAGTAAACTGAAATCAGTGTCATGCTTCTCTATGTGGATGATGTCTACTGAAAAAAACATGGTTTGTTACTCCATGGAAAATTTCTCCACACTAAGAAACATTGCAAGTGTGTTTAGGTTTCGACTTGGCTCCCCAAACTGGAGCTATATATGAGCATCAAGAGAAACTTTAAGTTTTGCTGTCTCTTCTAGTCTTTGGCAAGATCAGAGGTTGCTTTAATTTGGACTCCTACTGTAGAAATTGACTAAGCTTTTGCTAGTAGTTCCTGCTGAAAGTCCCAGAAGCAAACTGAGGAGAAAACTGATGAAGAAACTTCATCCTTCTTTCTGTGCCTTTTTTAAGGGAGCCTTTCCTTTTCTGTTCTCAAAGGCACTGGATACATAAACATTTGTGTGGCCCTGTGACAGTACTGTGGATTTGCAAACGCTTTTTTTGTAACCTGATACTTAGTCTGAGTTTCAATTATCAATTGGAAATGTTACTACTGTGTGCATATCTACAAAAGTCAGTTATTTTGCATTTCTTAAAGTACCTAAGCAATATATCTAGAAAGATACCTAAGATACTTTCTATATCCAGAAGATATGTAAGCAATTTTTTCTTCAGTGAAGAGTCAGTGGAATTATTCCTCCTGCAGTGACACAAGTTGTTCTTCTCATGTGTAGCCTCACACTCATTTTTGGAATTAAGTAATAAATAAATGAATAAATGAGATCCCTTAGCTAAAAATACAACCAGTATGATTGAAGGTATGTAAATGGGATGTGAAAACCCCCCCACACTTTGAAATTTTCATAGAAATAATAGAGCAAAAAATAATGCCTTAGTGAGAACCTAAAGGTGACAGCAGGTAATAAATTAACAGAATGATGCTTTGTAGCCTCAAAGCATAATGGAGCTGAGTGAACAAATGTAGATAGGCACTGTATCACTTTTCATACTAAAAATGAGGTAGTAATTCCTAGCCTTAAAAATTAGTAATGCCCAGCATAATAATCTGTAATTTTGCTCTCTGTATAGGTAAGGCTGAAAATGGAACAGAACTTTGAGGAAAAACCAGTAAACATCTGATAGGATGTGGACAGTATGCTAAATTACTATTAAAGAGCTCAAAATATATGTAACAACCAATTTAGAACTGCAGGGTACAGATGTCTGAATCTGTATCTATAATGTGACCCACACAATTAAGTAACTAGTAAAAATGTTTAATTATATGTTTATTGAATGTTGATTATAAAAAAAAGAACACTGTATATCCAACTTATGCATAATGGAATTGAGTTTGAAAGAAAAGCAACTGTAAAGTGGTGTCTAAGAGGAATGAAGCTAAGCAAGGCCATTTTAAAACACACTGTAGAGAGTGTAACCACTCTGAAATAGCAGACAGCTCTTTTCAGTCATTTTACACAGGCAAATGGTTTCAGAGAGGGCATTCTTGCTTTTACATGCATCTACTGTGTAAGTTGATAATTACTTATTTCCATAGTATTTATCTAAGTAAATGCGGTTAGGCTCTTAGGAATGGTAACTGCCTGAAATGCTGATTTGCAGACAGACTTTTCTGGCAAACATCTTTGAGTGCATCTGAAATTAAAAGCACAGCAAAAATCTGTTAAACGTGATGTTTTCCTGAATGTGACCTCACTTAGGACAGGGGGTTTAAATCCCCCTGTGTTGATGGGACTGCTGTAAGAGGGCACAACTTTTCCCCCTTAATCTGTGTCCTACTGTGCTGGTGTTCTTTTCCAGCTCTGCCCCAGTAGACATTTGTGACAGATGTCTATAGGGAGTGGGGATGCTTAACAAGCTGCTTCTTTACTCTGGTCCAGATAAAAATTTGAACTCAATTCTTTGTTTACCACACCTTACTCATCTAGTTCTTGGTCTTCAAACTAATTTCTAGTGATGAAGATATAGTTATTTTTAAAAGATTTCTGCATAAGAGGACTTGCTCTATTTTCTGGGAATTGTAAAACATTAAATAGAAACTGCTTGTCAAAATTTGGAAGGTATCAAGAAAGATTTACTGTAATTCTTTATTCATATTTTTGCAGGTTCTGGGCCAAATTCAGTTTTGTTTTAGGCAAACTCGGAACAGATGATGCGACTTTAATCTAGTGTGACTTGCCTGCATGTATTTTCAAGTGCTCAAAGGGAATTCACATTTGATTATTTGCACCATAGTGCACTGCATAAAACATTCATGGAAGTGTCACTTTTCCATAGGTGACACTCCAGGGCAAAGACAGGGACTTTGGGAAACTTTACATTTTTAAAGTAAGAAGTATGAAATGCAAGTTGAAAAAAACATATGCTGTTGGTTACTGGTGTCCTGCAGCAACTGACAAATGATTTTTAGACCAGCAAAAAATTCCAATACCTGTATTGGTTTTGACAGGGGTTCAGAGTTTGCTAGCTAGGGTTGCTGTGAGAAGTTACTGCAAATGAGAAGTGTGAGCAATTAAAAACATGATATATTCTCTAAAACTCTACCCTCTAATGGCTGACCTGCAAAGATTTGGTAGCTGTTGTCTTCAAATGTGTATCTGCAGTAGTGATGTACAGTCTAGTGTGAATTGATTTGCACCCTGTAAAAGTTATAGTGTAGCTTCACTGGGTCCTTTTCTGAATGTCTAGTTTGAAGCTGATCTGGTGATAACCCACTGGCTTACGAAAGTGTTGTTTTAAACAAGTCTGTAGACAGATCTTGAAGGTGTGCCTTGCTACTCATGGTTAGATACTGGGAACAAAGCTAAGAATGTGTTACATCTTGAATAATGCATTTGTATGTCAAATTTTATTATATTCTACACCAAATTTCCAAAATTTTTTTTAAACCTAATGCTGATTTACTTCTTTTTTCCTGCACAATGTGGTCGTTTTGATACATAGCTCTAAAAGGTGTTTTGCAAACATGAATAAGAGTAACTGTCATACATTCACTGTGTTAGAAAATAACTTCATATACAATCTATTTCCAAACTAGCCAAAAGTGACATGTTTTTCATAGTACAGCACAGAGCAGGAAACTCAGTAAATCTGTTTCGAATTTCACAGTAAAGATTTTTTGCATGGCAATTTCAAGGAGGGAAATTGAGGAGACAACTATTTTTATTATTTTTTTAAGCATTTATTTTAGATGTACATATTTACAGTCTCGGGTTTTAATTTTTCAAAAATTCTTAGTCTTTCCAATTTGTTTTGATAGGAATGTTTGAGGTGCTGAAGGTGATGCACGAATTGGGGGTGGAACTTGATGCAGAAACATACACAGACTATGTTTTTAAAAATTTTCCTGATAAAGAAACTGCCCTTGACCAGCTGAAGGTGAGTTTACATTTGGAACTTATTAAAATGGCTATTTATGACTTGGTTTCCTATTCTCTCTGTGAATCTTTCTGATCCTAGTAGTGCTCTAAGCATGAACTTGGGATAATGAAGCCTGTTCAGAACATTTAGATTAATTTTGAAACAATTTTTTTATGTTTTTGTTCACCATGTCTTTTTTTCTGGCTGCTTTTCTTTCTCCTTTTAAGAGTTAAAGTATTTTGCTCAAGACTTCCTAGCTTTCTGTTTCCTGAAAGGAAAAACTAAATAAATGAAGGATGTCCTTTTTATACTGAGGATTAAGAGTATTACAGTTCTTTCTGGTGTTTTGTCTGGGGTTTTTTTTGGTTGTTTTGTTTGTTTTTTACTTGCTACAGAGTTTGGAATTTCAGACTATGTTTAACCATCTCTTTCTGCCTTTGGTGACTTTGTCTCTTGCAAGTTACTTGAGTAGAAAAGGTGGGTAATTTACCTGGCTAGCTTTGTAGTCATCTCTAGAGCTCCTTCTGTGTTCTCAGCAACTATCAATACAAGAATGCAAATGTCATTTGGGAATAAAGTGTTTAAAAATGCAAAGTACCAGAAGTTCTCCCCTGTGTGTATTTCCAATGATTGATTGCTTTATCTCTAGAAAAATGACTGCTTGTTTGAAACTGTTGGACTCACTGTAGCAGAAATAAGATACGAAGCATTGTATGGAAGACTGGAAAATGTTCTATCTCGATGTAAGTGTTTTTCATGGTGCATGTTTCTACATATTTGCTGGGGTTGGTCAGTTATAGGCTCAGAGATTTACATATATTCATATATGGAGTTTAAAGATGTGTGGGGAAACTTGAGCAAACCTTTCCTTATGTGAAAACTCTATCATGAGATTCCAGACTGTTTGAACTACCAATTCTGGACAACATATGGTTGAATTATTTGCTACAATTGAACACGGCCATAAGATTTACCAAAGATATTTACCAGTCACAGCTTTGCAGTGCTTGTGAAGGGATGATGATCCTCTTGTATTTAGAGGGCTTAAGGAAACAATTTGCCTTGTACAATGACTGTTAAGTTGTTGGTGCAGAGATTCTTTCTGATTGCACCATTTTTAACAGGATGCTAATGTGGCTCTGAAATACCACAAAAGCTGTAAGAAAACAAAAAAACCAAACAAAAGCTGTAACAGTATCAATGAATCACTTTTTAAAGAGTTTTCTCCAAAACTGTTCTTTTTTAAACAGCAGTTTAATGTGTCCAAGGTTTAGGGAGAAGCTTAAGCACTCTTTTGCTGCCATTAAAGCTGTTGTGGCTGAAAAGGAGAAAATGAAATTAGTAGTTACTAATCAGTGATGTAATTTTTTACTAGACATTTATTAATTAAACTTTTCAGATTTACCTTATGTTGTCCCAGTATTTTTTTGTTCTTGTAACAAAAAAAAACCTCATTAGCCATAAAAAGTGAAGTTTAACTTAGCCATTTTAAAAATGGATATCTATTTCTTAGGAACAAAGAAATATCTCAAAAGTTAAATAGGTTTTTTTGGCTAACTGAAAAAGTAGACCCAGCTGTGCACACTTGTTTTGGTTAACTGAAGTAGGTTTTCATGTGTTGTAAGGCACAAACACTTGGTATATTGGTGAATGGGTATGATATCAAAAGCACAGTAGTGTCATAAAGAAGTGTACATTCTGTCTTACTGCCATGAAACTAGTCTTTCATACTGTATTATTTAGCTGTTGTCTCTGTGTTGAATTACATCTTGTAGTGGTATTTCTGTTTACAAAGACTAGGGTTAATAATTCATGGAGACATGCAAAATTTCTTTTGAAGGTGAGCTTTAAAGAAAGGTACTCCTGGAAATAGTTTACCAAGCTGAAATGAATGCTAGGAAATCTAAAAATCTAATTAGCACCTATGTAATAAGGCACAGATATTAAACAACTGATTTTTTTTTCTAACTTGGCTTCTTTTGCAGTATTACAAAGAGGCTGAAAAGCAGATGCAGAATGGTAAATAGTTGAAGGTGGCCTAAGCAGTGTAGTGAAGGGAGGCAAAGGTTGGTTATTAAAGCTGGTTGTGACCTGGGTGTATTGATCCAGCTTCTCATGCCTCATAATGTATAGATTTCTGCTACTGACAAGATGAAAACTATGAAGCATCAGCTGAGGAATCTGGCTGCATAAGGCAGTGTACATGAGAGCTGCTTTCTCCCTTTATCATGCTGTTCCATTCCACTTCATTGTCAGCCCCTTGATTTTCTCAGACTTGTTTTGTTGCTAGGGAAACCAGGTTGCCAATTGCCAGCAGTAGCTGAGCATACTAAGATGCTTTTCTGCCCAGCTTTTTAGAAGCAAAAAGTTTAATAGACCACTGGAGAAGGATTTGTGTGGAGGGTTTCTCAAAACCAACTTTACCTGAGATTTAAAAACTAAAATAAATATTCCAATATTTAAAGTTTTTTATATTCTAAATGCCTGGAGGTAGGTTGAGTGGTTTTAGGATGTTGCTCCTTTTATTTTCAAGGTTCCTAGAGAGATGGTTGTTTTTATTTCTGTTCTGTTCTCCATATACCATACTATATATACATACATATATATCCTACTGCAGCCCTTGCTGAAAGGGCCCAGTGCATTCAGGTTTTTACACAAGCTCATTCTGTTGTGATAGTGAAGTCAGATCATAACTTCATATAGGACAGAAATGCATCACCTCCTCTATGTTGTTTTTCTTTGCTGGACTGTGGTGCTGGAATGCGAGACAGCAATTCCAGAGCAAGAAAGATTGCTTTGGAATATTTAGCAAGGAAATGATGGAGAGATGAGGACACAGATCATAATTGTAAATGACCTCTCAGGGGCATCAAATTTTAAGTAATTTTACAGTTTCCTTTGTGTTCAACCAATTTTGTGAATAGCAATATTTAGAACTGTGGTTTGTGGTTTTTTTTTGTTTTTTTTTTTAACTTATATTTAACCTAATTTTGTGGATAGCATTTTAGCATTTCAGTTTTTCCTTCTTGTCAGGCAATGTACACCAGGAGAAGCAAACACTGTCATTGTTTTTTTGTATGTTTCTTCATCTTTGTTGTTGCTTTATTTGTTTTTTTTTTCTCTTTTTTTTTTTTTTGTATGTAAAGAAAATACAATTTTTTACCATAAAGCTAAATTTAAGGAAGTTATTAATTCTGGAACAATTAGTAAGCCACAATATGCCTGTGGTGGATCTTTATTACTTCCAGCACTAATATTTCAAGTCTTATTTATGGGGATTGTTTGAGTTTTGTTCAGGGTTTTTTTTGTGGGGTTTTTTATTTGTTTGTTTTGGGCTTTTTTGAATGTAGTATTTTCCTTGATCTTTTATTTTTCACAGATGACATGATTATTCCCATTACCAGCTTGTATAAAAGACTAATGTATTAACTGTTGTTATTAAAGACAATGAAGAGGGGAAAATATCTCTCTTAGAATATTTGATTTGTTTTACAATGGAGCAGGTTTAGAGCTGATAAAACCAGGACTGTTTCAGATACTCTACTATTAGAAATTTTGATTTACTAACATGTGTCAACAGTTAGTAAGCAAATGAAATAGTTCATTTAGTGACACTATTTACATGACCTACTTACCTGTTGCAATTCAGGGATGTTTTTATACAATGAATATTTACAGAAATACGTTTCACTTACAGTGTCTTCAGCAAGCACACCTCCTATTGATCTACGACTCTTCAGAAGCAGCCTCATTTTGGGCTTTAAAAGGTAAGATGCTAGCTGAATACCTCCTCCCCACCTCCATAGGAAAGTTCCCTCTTCTTTGGGTTGCTGAGCACATGTCTGCACCACCCATGTTTGAAAATTTAGTAGTAGGGTTCCCTATAGGGGTACTTTAGTAGTTTGTGTTTTTTTTTTTAAATTTACTTGTAATTGTGGCATAAGGCTTTTTTTTTTACTTCCTTCATACTAATCTCTCATTTACCTTTATTGCTGCCTGGCTTCAGAAGCTACATTTGAGGTTAGCTGTGCCCAGATTTCACCCTTACATTATTTCTGAAAGGGTACTAATTGATGTTTTCTATTCTCAAATAATGGCTGGAATGGGCTGAAGTGTGAGGGTGTGATAGGATATAAGGAAAGAATGTTTTGTACAGATGGCAGCAGAATTTAATGCCAAAATGCACGTCTCAGATGTTCAAGTGAAGGGAGTTCAGGGCTGGCGTGCAAAAGTAGAGGGTGTGGACACCCAGGGACACAGGAACAGTGTCTGTGGCAGACTAGTTTATGGATTTCTGTTCTTCTCTAGTAACTGCTTCAAAGTATTCCCATTCTATTTGCCTGATGCACCATTACTATTTCAGACTGGAGTACTTTAGGAAATTGATGCATTTGATATCTGTGGTTCATTGTCATGCTGTCAGTGGTGAAGTGAGTTCATCCAGAAAGCTTAACTAACCTCAAATACAGCATCTCCCAACACCCCCTCCTTGCAGCATGGACCTGCACAAAAAGAAGTGATTCATAGGCTTGAACCTCCAAAATAAAATCCTAAACTCCCATGAATGCTTTCAAATTTCTGTTGGACTGACAGCCTTTTTCCCCTTATGGTAATTATAGGATGATAAATTAAGGTTAGAAGTTGCTGTTAGCCCTCTCTTGGTAAATGCTGCTTTTTGCTGAAAAGTTATAGCTACTAGGGAGAGTTTTGGCCTCCTACAAATCCTAAGAGCATGGTGGGGTTTTTATGTTTCAGTGAACTGTTGAACATTTGATCTTTGGTTGTAACCTCATGATGTACAGGGAAGTGCTCTCCAAGTTCTGCCCTGTTCTGAGGGCTGCTTCTGTTTTGTTTTCTTTTTAAAAAATATTATATATTGCCTCAATATAATAAACATTATACCTTAAGAAATTTGGTTACTTCTTTGCATGGTATAAATGCGTTTATAGCTGCCTGTAGTTATCTGCCTACAATAAAATGCACTTCAATGCACTGGAGTCTAGATTTGTGCTCTATCAAATCCCAAGTGTTTGCTATGTAAAGTGCAGCTTCATAAGAGTGAAACTTACTTTCTTGAAATGTTAAATATAACGACATATAAAATAAAGTACAATTAAGACATTAAAAGACAACTAAAAATAGAACTCAAATATACTCTTTGTAGTCTTGGTTATATGTTTGCATTGCTGCATTATTTTAAGCTATTTAGTAATATGGTCATAGTTTCTGCTAAAAAAGTACAATACTTATTCTGTAGAAAGTTGGTTTAAATATATAGCAATTACTGTATTTTAATTTTAAGTAATTTGATAAGGTAGTGTTAATCGTCTGTGTTTTTTAAAAAAGAAGATCCAAGACTAAAATAATTTTGTTGCTTTTAATTTGTTATCCTTTGCTGCCCTCTTCAGCTCAAATGATGTACAGCTTTGGAGCAAGGTAAGGAGATTTCATGCTGTAAATAAATCAACTTCTTCGGTCACTGCATGCTTCATTACTGTAAATCTGGATTCTCATCCTGATAATTGTAGGCCTGATTAATTTGAGCAAGACATGCTACAACTGTATGAAATGGAGTTTTCAAACTGGACAGTTAAGTGTAATTGTGAAAAATCAAGTGAGGTGTTACCATGTAGAGTAATCTATATTTCTCCAGTCTTGAGATTCATGTTGTTATTGCTGAAGGTAATTTATAGTTGTAGCTTCTGGAACAAAATTTACTAAGATTGTGTCATCTGACGTAGTTTCATTCCCTTTCCTGCCTTCCCTAAACTTTCTTCCTCTCCTTCCCCTAGTAATAATAAAATAATAAAACACCATTAGAATGTTAAAGTTTCTGTCAAGTACCTTAAAAGATTGAAGGCAAAGCTGGATAATCACCTGGATGAAGTCAAAGGGGACGGATGGATTGTCTTGCATTAGAAGAGAGATATTGGCAGATACTGCCTGGGATCTTGTCACAGAGTTTGGGGAGGAACATGCTGTGCTTTTGAAAAATTTGTTTGTTTGTTTGTTTGTTTGTTTGTTTGTTTGTTTTTTGGTATTGTGGCTAATTTATTACGTGTTAATAAATTAGTACCTAGCTTGCAGTATATAGTATTTTTTGCTAAGAAATCTCGGAATTAAATGGAAATTGTAAATTGGAAATTCACTAATGAATGATTTATATAAATCAGGCACAGCTTGCAAGGTGTTTTTTGTATTTATTGCCATTTTCTCTTGTGTGAAGATTATGGTGCAAGGATGTTTATGCTCTACCTCTGTCCTTTCTTTTTTGCATTTAAAAAAACTAAAAAAGAAGGGTAAGGAGAGGAAAAAAATAGGAGTATCTCATTACTCTCATTATGAAATTAAGTAAATGTCTGTGTGACCCTTCTCAAATATGAAATGCTAACTTGGGAAATAAATAGATACTTAACATTACAAATAACATCACTTTTTTTCTGTAATCCACCCTTTTCAGTATTCTGAGATTTGATTCAGAAGAACTATGTTATCATGAGTTTCTTGGATTTTATTTCAGCTGTATCCTCTGTGTGTTGGATTTGTCTCAGGAGGACAAGGGCAAAAAGAGAGAAGAAAGCTGTAGTTCATCTGTGCATGGTGGTGTTAGAAGGACAAGTGATAAACACTGTATTTTGTTGCACATTTGGTGTTTTCTGGCTTTTTTTATCCATTTTCATTAAGAACTGAATGAGAGTTCTTTTAATTTTGCATGACTTAAAATGCCAGCACTTGGACAGTGGGAATGAATCTCCCTCTAACTTCTGTGAGATTGTGTTCTAGAATCATGACAGATGAAGGAAAAATCTTGAAATAGTAAAAATCTCAGTTTTTAAATGAGGATTATGGAATTTTCTTAATAACAGTCAAGTGGAATTTTCAACTGATGTAGTTTAGGTTGAAGTATTTGTAGGTAGCATTTGGAGGCTTTTGGGTAAATACTTTTTCTCTGACAGGATTAAATCCATGCATGGCTGCAGTTTGTATGACTGAGGGAATGTGTACTAAATTTTGTCAAATGCAATTAATTTTTCTATATGCATATTTAGTCATTCAGAATTGCACTGATTTACATCAGCTGTGCTAGTTAGTTGAAATCTATCAGTATGATAAATCACATTCCTTTCTTTATACATTGGCTTCTTTCAACATAAATAATAATCAAAGCTTTGTGGGCCATTGATAAATTGGAACACAATTGTAGCATTTCCAGGAGTGGCGCCAGTTAATATTTGCTTTAAGCAATGTCACAGGACACCTAACTTTGTGCAGAATGATACATAAACAGAATCCTAGAGCAGCTACCGCAGAAAGCATTTCTCTTTGCAATATATTTTAAAGAAAAACCTGTTATTTACCAAAAAAAACCCTTCGTTGTATTTCTTAGGGAATTACTGTGATGTAGTAAAGAATAATACTTGAACAGAGCAATGCTTTATTATTTTGAGAATTCAATTTCAGATACCATTTGTCCTTGGTTACTTCTTTGGGCTGCAGTGTGTGCTGATTCTGTCTCTCCCCAGATAACAGAGCTGTTGTACAAGGATGAGCGTTATTGCCCGACGCCTCCAGGACCAACTGGTAGAGTTTCCATTTCTGTGATTGTAACTTAGCCACAAATCCCTTCTTCTGTGTAATGATGGGTTTGAGGGATTACAGCAGTAAACACTGATTGCTTCTTTTTGAAAGTGAAATTTGAAAACATGTTGGATCAAATCCTGATTCAAATAATCACAGCATATTTTGAGATCCATGAGGTTTTGTTTGATTGGGTTTTTTTTATAATTCTAAACAAATATTGCTGATAATGTTTTGTCTAAATGTATTGACCAAAATAGAGATTTAGAATGAACACAGTATCAGTACTTAAATACTTAAACATTTAATTAAATATCAAGTCTTTCACCTAGTTTTAGTAGCTCTTTCGAATTTGTGAAGCAAAATGGTCACAAATCTTTTACTTTGAAACACATATACTTCTTTTCTTGTTTTATTTTATTTTTAATAACCTGTTTTTTTAAAAAACAGGGTTCTTTTCCCTGTTCCAGCCCTGTCAGGGCTGCAGAGGCAAAGGGCTATGGAGAAAGCTAACCTTTGAGAAGACAGTAATTGATGCTCTTCCTTTCCTGCCTCAGGGACTCCATATATTTTTACACTTGTAGAGATAAGTGACTCTACTATGTGCTAAATTCTGTTAATTGAGTTTCATTGGTTGATAGGCAAGTTCTTCAGTATTAATTGATAAGATGGTAAAATATTTTTTATGTTTTTTTGTATTAGTATTGCAATAAATGTAGTGTGGTAATGGGATATAATGGATAAAATGTACAAAATAAATATGCAAAGTGTTAGAAATCTGTTTTTTCTTCTGAGGAATGACAAAATATTTGTGGCAACTATTTGGGGTAGCAGGCAGGAAAGAGGGGGAAGGCCTTGGGCAGTACCACTTCTGTCACACAGGAGTGGAAAAAATAGATTGAAGTAAGATTCTGTACTGAAAAGCTGTCACTAGGTCTGAAAATAATTAATATTCCTTTCACTCACCAGTTAGATATGTGCTCCCAAACCACATAATCTCTATGCCTCAGTGATCATTGTTGCCATTTCAGAGCCTCTCATCAGGGTGACATCTCACACCAAAATGATTTCTTATAAATTAATCTTGATAACATGACAGTCTGGGTAATTTTAGTGGAATGCTTTCTCTTGTTTTTTTCCACAGAAGCTGTTGGCTATTTTCTTTATCACTTGATTGACAGCATGAGTGACTCAGAGGTACAGGCCAAGGAGGAGCGTTTGAGACAATACTTCCATCAGCTGAAGAAGATGGTACCATTTCATTTTTTGCTACATAATGCCTGTCCTGCCTGACATGTATCTATTAGATTTGAAATTGCTGCTTTTAAGTACAACCAGACCACTTCTCAATGACATGCAAGAGCTGGAGACTTGAATTACGTCTGAGATAATTTCTGTTAGACAAATTTCAGTTTGTGTTGCAAAACTCATATAATTTTTTTTCCCCACCTCTTGGTACAGAATATAGTTATCCCTCCAACTATCTACAGTGGCATTTGCAGACTGCTGGACTCCCTTCAAGTTCCTCCATTAATGAAGGTCTGTGGTTCTATAGAAATTACTTTGATGCTAAAAAATGGACTATCTGCACTCTGTGAATATATTCTTCTTTGCAAAATAAATACCTTTATACAGTGATCATATGTAAGCCTTTTAACCTTCCCATGATTTTTCACTGGTGAAACTGTTTCCATTTAATGTTTGGAAGGTACATTTAAGAAGTCAATGTAATAGTGCTGCCAAATACAGCTGCTTTATTATTCTTGTTTTAACATTAAATCACATAATTAACCTGAACATTTTTAACATGGTATGTTTACTTAGTGATTGAATTTTCTGGGGGTGATGAGTGATATCTTTTTCTTAACTACATTTTAGGATGTAAGGTTACTTAAAAAATCCCTGCCTACAGACAACATTCCAGAAGTAAGTACATTTACAGATGGCTATGCTTGTTCTTACTTTGATAATTGTGTTTGGATATACACTTTAGATGAAGTGTAATGAGCAGCTTTCAGATGATGGAAGTATATTAACATTATTTAAATTGCCATTTGAAGTTCAGAGGTTACTTGCTACATTTTTATATAGACCTGATACTTGACCTTGGAGTTGCCTGAGGTTTTGTGCCTCAGTTTCCCTCTGTGGTAACTATTTTTTTAAAAGTTCTAGTTAGTTAACAATCATGGTGTGAGGCTTAATTCATGCTTGTAAATTACAGTGATCCACTTGAGTGGCAGGAACCGTATCAATCCATACTGCTTCTAATGGTGGAGTGTGTCAAGTCTGTACATCTCTGATTTGAGCAGAGTGGAGATGGAAAAAGAAACAGGCATCTATTCTGTATTTCCCTGAACACAAAGAACTGAGGGGGGGAGAAATAGTAATGTTGACCTTTGCAGATATGCTGCTTAACACTTTTTTTAGTGTACTCTGACTCAAATCTTCAATTAGTATGTACTATTTAAACAGATAAAAGGACCTTAAATGATTAAAAAAAAAATTATGGAATGAAAGGATTATTTTGTCTGTCTTTTATTAAAGTGATCCGACAGGTTGTTCAGGGAAGAATGTTTTTGCAATTGACATTTTTTCTTGCCTCCATTTAGAGTGCTAAATCTGACGTGTCTGCTTTGGAGAAGAAACTAGAAAAGCGAAAAGCTGAAAACCAGCCTATTACAGATGTCTTGAAACAACTCATACATGCTCTTTGTGAAGAAGAGGTATCTTAAGCAGTGCAGAGATAATTGGAAACACATAGCTATATTTTTAAAAGGACATAAATGACTGTATTATGGAAAGAGTTAAGGAAAGACAAGTGCGGTGCTTGAGGTTTCATGGTTTGATGCTTATAAATCAAACATAAGTGCAAAAAGCAATTAAATCAAAAGGTTAACTAATTTCAGCAACACCTTGAATGGCATGTTTTGGGGTTGCTGAAGTTTGTTTACAATAATCTGCAAAGTGAATGATGGTAACAGCTGTGATAGGTTTATCATACATGCCAAATGTCCTTTCAAGCCATGGCTCCGGTCTCTTATATCTAGATTGTCAAGCAACTGATACATGCACTAGTCATTTGCAATTCAAATATTACTAGGTTGTTAATGCAGGGATTGAAATTCCATTTTCCTGCAGGAGGAAAGCTCTTCTGAGATAAAGGGTCTCTTGCCTTCATTCGGCAGGCGTCCAGCTGTAGTTTACATTCATTTAGTGTGTGTCTGTAATTTGTGGGGTATCACCACACTTTTATTCAGTTTCTTGTTCAGTATGATCCTGTCTAGAAGCTGTATATATAGGAACAGTAACACTCATGCAGATGATAGCACAATATTCTCTGTTGTTAAGAGTACAATTTAGGAAGAGTGATTCTCAGCTGTCTGTCTCTACAATTTTGCATATGAAATAAGACTAGAAGCAAACACCATTGTAAGTTCAAAATGGTCAAATATATGAATAGAAATGTATAAAAAAACCATAAGCTTTCTATGGGATCATTAAGTAGTTTCTTATTCCTTAGAAAGTAGTTTTGTTGTTTGGCAGTGCACCAGGTGAAAATCGTTGCCAATTCCAAATAAATAAGAACTATTTTAGAATTAGGGTTAATCGTATTTATGTTGTCTGTCTGGTGTTTAAAAAAACATTCTGGAAGTATAAATGTAAAGCAAGTAAATTTATTTAAAGATCTACTCTCAAGTTAATATAAAATGTGTTTTAGAAAAATACAGATTTCTGTAAAATAGCTAATTTTAGGAGTTAAAGCATTAGAGCACTGTGTTTTCTAATGCTGCTAAAAGCACTAAAGCATTCATGTAACTGCACACTGAACATGTAAGAATCATGTCATATTGACTTTTCCTCTAGTTCACATCTTTGCTTTGTTCCTTTTTATAGAATATGCAAAAAGCCCTTGAAGTGAAAGCCAAATACGAACCGGACATGGTTGTCGGTGGCTATGCAGCCCTAATAAATCTGTGCTGTCGACATGATAATGTGGAAGAGGCAATGAACCTGAAAGAAAAAGTGTAAGTACACCGGCACTGAAACATGTCACACAGATTTATGCTGATACACAGACCTTGCTGAATTAAGTAGGTTGAGTATTAACCCCATCATCCATTTTTAATTACTTTTCCCCACCAACGTATGTGCATTTAAAACAAGCATGGGTGTGTTTCTTGAAAGGGATATTTGGTTTTTATGATTGAACGTAAAAAGTGGCTGCTTCTATTCTACTAACTAATTACCTTATTTCTTTTTTTTTGGTGTGTTTTTCTTTGTTTGTTTTTAAAGGGCAAATTTCTGTTTTATTTTTATTTTAAATGTATATAATGTCTACACTGAAGTGTAGCTTAATTTAAGGGGAAAATAAAATGTACCCATATTCTGTGTTAGAAAGCACCTAGAGTGTATTTAGAGTGTGCTGCACCTGAATTGTCCCTAGAACAGCCATGTTTGAGTAACTATTTGAAGACTGTCAACAAGCTTTCTGTTGTCTGTTCAGAGCTTTATATCTTGGCTGGTCAAATTAGCTCCCAGCTAAACATGCCATGAACGACTTATCCCAGGGCAAATTCCTGCAGATCATCTTTCTGTTTGCCCCTTCTGTTTTTCCTGCTAAAGCCTTCTTTCAGTGTGATGCCACAGTGAATAAGAACCAGTTACTAGTTACTTTCAGGTTCTCTCATATGTGAATAATACAGCCCTGTTTGGCCCATGTGGATTGAATTTTCTTCCCAGGTTTCTGGGAAATACCCTATTTTATGCAGTAACTACCAAATAATTAATGACTATTTGACACTTTAAAATACAACAAGAAGGTGTGGGGTTAATATTATTGTCACATTTTAATGGTGCATCTTTTACTTTCTTACCAGATTTTTCCTTTAATACTTATTAGAAATTTTAGCTCTTAATACTCTTGTTATGTAGTTGTAAAAATAAATCTTTAAGCTGATTCTATAAAATGTGAATTTCTGTTGATACAATTCTTAATGTTTTCCTTTCTAGCTTCCCTAAGAATTCACCTGTTGCTCTTGACACTGGAAAGTATGTAGCACTGCTAGAAGTCTTAGGAAAGCATGGTAGACTGGAAGGTAATCCATTTTCTTTCATTGTGTGTTTCTGCTATATAATAAAGGTATCTTGCCTCAAGAATAAAAATGTGAGTTGATATTAATGGTATATCATGTCCTGAAAAGTGCTTGAACATTTTGCATACAAATTTGCATGTGAATTCAACCAGAGATGCTTGGACAGTGCAGGCCATTAGTTTTAATGGATTGGCAAGCTTGTCATTTACATTTGCACAGCTCAGTGCTTTTTGCATTTCTGCAGCTAGTTTTTATTAGCATTGCTGTTTGGATTGAGTTTGAAGATCATGACTTATGGCACAAATTGCGTATGTGCCTAGACTAATGGCTTTGTTTTTGCTTAAGAAGGTCTGAAGGCTGAATATAAAACCTATAAACATAACCTTCTCAAGAGCCAAGTACTGCAAAAAATAATTTAACTTTTTATAAAGTATATATTTTTCTGTTAGTGTTCTTTTATGTGTTTCTTAGTGAATTTTAGAGTCAGTCTGTCAAACTGCCTGGAAATTTGGGCTTTTAATGAGTGTTCTGCAAACTGCCTATTTTGTATTTCTAGATGTTTGCTTTAAGCTGTTAGCTCTTTAATTTCTGTAATTTAGTCTAATATAATTCTGTAATTTATGTGATTTGGTAGATCTTTAAAAGAGCTCTAAACTGTCATCAACTTGAAAAGGTGATTCTGAATATTGAGTTCTATGATTTTGTAGAAGACTTAACACCAGAAAAGCACAGCTCCAGCCTAGACAGACAGTGTTATGGTTTTATATAAACCACTATACAATAAAATAAAGAAGCTAATGCAATTTTGTTCTTGTAAGATCTTTCTTGAAATTTGTCCTGGCCTCTTAATAAACAAGCTGTTGGAGAAACAATAAACAAAGCTGATATTTCCAAACAAAAATAAATTAGATCATGACTACCTCTACATTAAAGCAGTTTGGAAAGATTAGCTTGCTTTTAAGAGCATAAATGTCCCTCAGAAACGAAAACAATCCATAAATGTAGCCAAATGTAAAACGGTCAAAACATTCTGTCTGTGCAATAATTAAGAACATTATAAAAACGCACTTATTCCATATACCAAAATGTTTGTTTCTGCCTTACTAATGAAGCTTAATGAACCTAATGTTTTAACATGCAGTCTGTTAGAAAGCTTTCATTGGCTCTCCTTGGCTAATTAGTATCGACACAGCAAACAGGCCCTATCGGTATCAGACCATTAGTCTGGCTGTATATACAGTGTAAACATATCTTTATTATCTGGCCTGGTGACAAGCCATCTGCTGAAGAAACAATGGAGTGATTTAGCAGATGTGAGCGCCGAGCGATAAAAGCATCCATTTAGCAGAATCTTGCAGCTATAGGGCAGACTACACAGGGTTACGTGGTGCAAAGTGGGCATGCAGTTCCTAGCTGTAATTTGTAGTCAAAGTTGCAGCAAAATGATAAAACCGTGCTATTGTGGATTTATAATTGTAGTCTCGTTTAGAAATGCAAGTAGTAATTAACTTGAAATCGGCATTATACGCCAGAATTTACATTCCTGCTGGGTTTGAAATGCTGTTTTAATAGCAGTTTGTTTTCCCCACATGAAATTACCTAAGGGTCTTTTGTGTTGTTTCATTGTAGATGCTACGAGCATCCTGACGGAGATGAAAGAGAAGGATGTTCCTATCTCAGACAGAACAGTTGCCTCTTTTTTCCGCATTCTTAACGCCGCCGCCATCCGAGGTGAAGTTGAAATGGTGAACCGATTGCACCAGACCATTGTCAACCTGGGGCTGGCGGAAACTGCTGCCCTCCATTCCCCTCTGATTACAGTCCACCTTGAAAAGTAAGCTGTGTTGGAGCTGCAGATGAAACGAGTTATTAAAAAAAAGGATATTTATTTGTGTAAGGCACACACAGGTCACACGTGGTACAGCTGCACTTAGGAAGCGCTCACACACGTGTAACACTCTAGGAATAGTGAGTGATGAACCACTGTTTTCTGGAGTTAGGTAAGCCTGTTCTCATCAATTATACAACACATCATAGTCTGGGAACAACAGCTGCTGTATGGCTGCATCAGGGATGAAGTGGCTGTATATTAGAATATGCTTATGAATTAGTTGGTTCTAAAGTCTGTTTGACAAGATAGCTATTCAGAGCATGATAGGTACATTCTCAGCTCTTGTGGTTAAGTAGTGTGTGTTTTCTTATCAAAACAGCATTATTTTTCTGTGTCATCCAGTAGATCTCAGGTGAGTTGAAGGGCCATTGTTGAACACTGAAATATTGTTAATTCACGTAATTCAAATAATTTGATCTTGCTGTCAATGGACTGCTATGTTTCTGAATTTAAAATTCAAAGTAGTGTCTGATTTTGATATTTCCTCCTCCCCCCCCTTACTTTTAGTATCATTTAATAGTAAAAAGAAAGTTCATGCATTCATTCTGTCAGGAAGTATCTGTAATTGCATACATTTTCGTTATGAGGTGTAGAATGTTTGAATTAATCTATGTATGAACTATATAAAAAAATGCTTATTGCAGTTGAGCCAAGAGTCTATTTTCACTTATTTACAATATGCTCAATCCTTCATTACTTCTTTTTAATGTCATTTATGTAGTTACTGGATTTCAGTCTCATGCAGCTAGAGTGATTGACCAATTCATGCAGTTGTCAAACTGGTAGCTCATGGAAAAGACTGATTCTTGGCTTAAGTGTGTAATACCTGTGAAGCAACTTAATTTTTTCATAGTATCATGTAAGTCAGCCTCAGAGGTGCATATTAACATTTCTATTAAAAAGTACCTACTTGTTAAGTTCTTGTAAGTATTGGGTGCACAAGGTTTGCATAATGTTTTCTGGATTCAAAATTCTTGTCAAAAATATGTTACTTTTAGTAGATAAATATGCATTCTTCTCTAAAAGTAATATTTTAGTGTAATCATCCACAGTTAAGAATACAGTGTACAATATTTCAGTCAGTGACACTGCCTTGGTTACATCACAAGACCTAATTTAACTGCAATCATATGTACCTAATGTGTTGGAAAAATATCTGTTCTGCTTTGCAGTGTGCAGTTAGAGCAGCTGCATTTTACATAATTGCTTTATGCACACTGACGTGCAAGTTGGATGTGCTGCTACTTTTCGCTTCATAATTAGTATGTGATGTAAATAAGGATGTGATCATGTGGGATCACAAAGAGGGACAGGACAGAGTTCCTTTGGTTTGGTTCCATATTCACTTGGATTTTAAGTGTTTGGTAAAACTTTCTAAAAACATTTGTTATAATAAAGAGAGTTTTGATACGACTGGAGGTTGAAAGGAGAGAGGCATTCTGTACTGAGGGGATTGTGTGGCTAGACACCTGGTTAACTCTTCAAGCCTTTCATATATATATAGGAATGGAATACAAAGTAAGCTCATCTCCTGTGTTTCTTTTATTACCTTGTGAGTGGAGAGACTTGTTTCCTCTCCAGTTTAAGACAGAAGGGGGAAGTTTTTTCCACATAATTCACCTGGGAGAAATAACCAAGTGTCACTTTTTTTTTTTTTCTTGGAGTGGTCTTAAACAGAGGAAAGAAAATTGGCAGGTAAACTGAAAACATTCTTACAGACTTTATGATTAAAATATTTTGGAGTTCTGAGTCAGTGATTGCAAGCAGTCATTAGATTAAAACAGTGTATGCAATCCATGTAAAGAGTTGTGTTTCTTTAACAGTGGTCAGTGTTTTCATACAGCATTATCTATTAAAGCACTGTGCTGGTTTGTGATGAATCTGATACAAACCCATTTAGTTTAGTTCCTGATGTAGTAGATACAGCATGAATGCTGTGCCACAACAGTTTTTCTTGTGTTTTCACTGAATTAAATTTGAAGAATCATAGGATTTTGCTTGACTTGGTTCTGTAGCATATGCAAGTTAATTGAGTTGTAAATTTACTTTTAAAAATAGACAAATTTTTTAATTGGGTGATATTTTTAGTGAGAGGGGGAAAACACCTCTAGGTTTTTTTCTCCTGTTTAGCAGCTTTATTTCAAATATTTGTGTTAAAGCTCTTTCTGTGTTGCAGTGAAATGAAGGATGTTTGCTTCTTGTGCACTATTACTGCAATTAAGAATTTAGCATGCTCAGTGCCAGAGGACAGAAGTGTCTCATTTCCCCTATAGGGACAGGACAGTGATAAGATGATTTTTCGTCAAGGATCATTGGGTCGTAATTAAGTTACATTCATGGCTATTGCTTTTTGAAGGATGATTGGTAAATGACAGGCTTCATGTGCTTGGTACGGACACTGTTCACTAGGGTTTTTTTCTCCCTCTGTCAGAAAATCCTGTTGAGTCTGATAATGTAAATGTGGCATTTTATTCTGAACAAAAGAGCAGGGAAATGAGCTATCTTGTCTAATCATTCAGTTGTTTAACACCGACTTCCAGTTTAGACTCAATTGGCTGGAAAGCACTTGACATGTGAAGTTAGTGCTGTTCCCAACGCATGTTTGAGTAAATTTTAAAGTAAGTGACAGCTAAATTGTACCTAGGGAAATTACAAAGCCTTCAACACAGTTAATTTTTTGGGGAGGATTAGTTGTAATTGCAACACCAGTCTCCTTGAAGATTCCTCAGTATGGCAAATGAACAGAAAAACATTTAGCACTTTCAAGAGGCCGTTCTCTTTGAACAGAATAATTTTTGTAAAGCTGATTGTACCTTGCTGAATTGACTTGCCTCCACACTAACATCTGCTTCAGATTTGTAGAGGGATTTGTTTTACTAGTCTACCCTCCACCCCCACCCCAGAGAGTCCCTTTTTTCTTTCTACCTCTCTAGTGATTTCAGGTTTGAGAGCTTTTCAATCAGTAAACCCCTTAGGTAAATTGCTACTTCACTAAAGCTTTATGCATAATGTTGCAGCACTTCATTCCAATTAAAATCAATATTTGGAGTCTTATTTTTATCAGGCAGACTCTCTGGTTGGGAAAGTTGTTTATTACAAGTAAAAGGGTTAGATTTAGTGCTGCATCCTTGAAGAAAGAGGGGAGTGGCTTGTTGAAATGGAAGGGGGATGTTTTATCTGTGCATGTTGTAGCCAGGACTGCTCCAGAGTGTGTTCTGCAAACACTCTGACACCTGAGTAATTCTTGTCTCTCCAAACAGCTCTGCGTCACTAAAATTGCCCCTGTCAATATTTTGGAAGAGTGTGCCCGTCTTGGACTTCTTAGGAATCCTAAACAAAAAATAAACGAATCCAAAACCTTATGGTATCTTAACCCTAACATCAATTTAGTTGAAAAATAATTCCAAAGTAGGAGTCTTCTGAGATTATGTAAGGGTCAAACGTAATGCAGGGATGACTGAGGCTCCTTTTGTCATTCAAAAATAATAGTATATCTTATTTTTAAAAGAAGAAGTTTCAATGAGAGAGAAAAGGACACCTAATCTTCAAGTGGAACAGGTATTATTAGTCCTGAACAGATGAAATTTGTGAGTGATTTAAAGCTGTTGTATCTGCTCAGTGCAAAATGAAGTGTGGATTGTTTGTGTTTATATTTAAATACTATTTTGTCCAGATAGACACTGGAAATCAGACTTTTACATGTCTCTGAGTATATGGGCTTTATTTTCCTTTTTGACTTGATTCATATTAATTAAATAGTAATTTTAGACCAGGCTTTTGAAGTAGGAGTGTAGTAAATATCCTTTGGGAAGATAGAAGGGTTTTCAACATGTGTAAGTTAGTACAGAAAGACTGCCAAATATTTTGAAATGTACAGCCATTTGTTATAATCCTTATGTCTAAATAGCATTTCCTTAGAATGTTACTTACAGTCAACATTGGGAGCCTACATTAAGTTCATAATTTTCATTCACTTTCTAACAGAACTGTGAAAACTGTTTCAGAAGTACTTGCTGGTGCTTACTGAAATTAACTTCAGTTTGTGACAATTAAGAAGTACTGCATGGTGTTGAATAAATCATATTAACTCAAGTACCAGCATGAGCTTGATGATTTTTACTTTGCAGTAGTACAAACTCTTTGTAGAGGCTGAAACTCTGTACCTGTTATTGTTTTATAGTTGGTTGTTGTCAGTTTTATTATTTGTTTTATAAATCCTCTTTAGTAAACTGGATGACTGGTTGGTTGCTTGAATGTAACTGAACAAATACATCAGATATTGATAGATTCAAAACAAATGTCTAGTAAATTAGTGTGTAAGATACTGTCCTCTTTAAATGCAGACTTAATTCAGGTGCTTTTGAGGAGTAAGTACCAGTAACAAGTATAAGAATTCCCTTTTTGTTAGTTCTTTGCTGACTTTTTCTCTGCATATACAGTATTAGTGCCTTCAGAAGTGTACATTTAGAGAGTAGTTAATGTTCTTGTTGACATTCCAATTATTCATTCATTTATTGATAGCTTTGACCTAAAAACAGTCACATTAATCCTTTAAGAATACAGCAGAGACAATACTAAGGCTTTTTGAATGTCAATCTGAAATCTAGATTTACCACTGAAAACTTTTCTTTGAATATATAAATGTTGTTGTACCTCGTTAGAAATTTTGTAGTTTTCCATAAAACTCTTTTTTTTTTTAATGTTAACTGAACTTGCATCTAAAGCAGGAGAAAAATACTGATTATATAAAGCTTTATATCTGTCTGTGGTAACTACCTTAGTATTTCTCTTTTATGACAGTAATCTAGCCTGCAACATCTACTTGCAGTTTTGAAATTAACCTGTAATTTAGTCTTCACCCCAAATGACAAAAATTCAAATGACTCCATGGGGTGCCAGAAGATGCACTGTAAACAGGGCTCAGTAAGGGGGATAAGGTAGAAATCCATCATCTTAGGTTCATTTTCAGAATGCCAGCATTTCTGAGCAATATTCATTCTTTTCTGCTTCACTGTTATTTTTTTTTTTTTTTAATATTAACTTGGATGAGGAGTATCAAATGCATATAATGATTAAGAGCATTCACACCTTTGGTTAATTTGTAGTGAACAGTGGTCATGCAACCAGAAATTATACAGCCAAGAGGTTTAAGCACAAATGTGTACTTCTGCTTTCATTTCTGTAGCTGTCAAGCACACAAAGTATTTGGTTGTAAGAAAAGTTTAGCTGATATTTAAAAATAACTGTAGCATATTAGGTGGGGAGGGGAAAGAAACTCTTGGATTACAGACAGCTGGGAGAATTTTCCCTGAAAACTTCAAGACTGAAGTGGATTCAACATGCATTACTGCTTGAAATGTTTAATTGGTTTTCTTCTTGTTTTGTTTGATTCCACAAGGGATGACATGCCTGCAGCTCTGGAAGCTTTAATCAACTGTTACAAGAAGTATGGTAAAATTCTTCAGCTTCATAACGTCTACTGTAGACTTATAGAAAAGGGAGACACTGAGCTGCTGCAAAAGGGTTAGTTTCACATTGTCAAATGGTGTCTGGTTAAATAGATTGATGTCTGGAGACTTTTTTTCCAGAGTTTTAAATTTCTTTCAAAAATCGTTGTGTTTATAGGTTAACTTCAAAGCACTTCAATGATGCCTACATTCTTCAGACTAGAATTGACATGAATTTTAAATGTAGAAGAATCCTAAAGTTTAAATAGTGCAGCACTAACTCTCCAAGATTATTGTTCACACTTTTTCTAGCTATGTATATATTACTGTTAAGAACCAATAGTAACAAAACACAATAGTAAAACACATCTGTTTTTCAAAGAGTTATGCAGTTAAGAAATCCTGTATCTTCACTCTCTACAAGTAGAGAATGCCAGTATATAGTCCATTTTGTTGAATGTAATTCAAAATATAATGGGTAAATAGAAAAACTAATTAAATATGTTCAACAGCAAAGCAACAAATTGTGTAGTATGTTGTAATCATTCCCTATGTTTCAAATTTTATCTCCCTATAACTTACTCTTGTGAGTTGTGTGATGCTTTGAAAATATGAAGAATATGTGATATATATACTAAAATGCTTCAGTATAATAAATTAATGAGTTTTCTCTCTCTTTAGTTTCAGATTTTATAAGCAGAGAGTATGGTGACATGATGGCTCTTTATGATCTCTTCTTTGCCTTCTTGGAAACTGAAAAATACAAGGAGGCCAGGAAGGTCATTGAGGTGGGATTTTTACTGTAGTACTCTAATCGTGCAGTTATTTAGTCTCTTAATTAGAAACATTTAAAGTTTTTAACGTTCAATTAGTCTTGTTCTGATTCATGTTAATAGAATTCAATCCCAATAATAAAAAAAAAATTCGACCAGCTTTATTTTGTATAATTACAGTTCAGAAGAGAGACAGTCTCGTGCTGAAATGGTTTCCTCAGTTTTTCAAATTCACTGTTCTATATCAAAATGATATTTGCATATTAAATATCGGATTGTGGAACAATTAAATTAAACTGGCATTCCTGGGTGTAAAGTTGCTAATCCTCTTGCCGAAAGAATTCTTTGTTCTCAAAAGCACTGGAAATTAATTTGCTGCAGACCATGCTCAGATTTATTTGTAATGCTTGTCTACAAGTTAATCAGCCAAACAAGTGCTGTCTGCTACTGTTTGGCATTTAATTTAGCATTTCTTCTCTCTCTCTTTTTCAGGATAGTAAGCAGCTTATAGGAAGTGGTAGGTGACAAACTTGGTCTATTTAGGATTAGTATATTTTATCTAGACTTGATTGAAATTGTGCTTACTGAAATTGATAAGTCAAAGGGGCAGCTGCAGAGCCTGCCCAGATTGTGATTATTTCTCTCCCTAACACAGTTATATGTTTTTAAAATGCTGCATAAGTTTTTGGTTAATGTGTGGGAGGAGGCGTCTTGCAGAATAAGTAATACTTTGTCCTCATCATTTTTATGCACATAAGCAACTCTGTAACCTCATTTTTGTTGTTTCTTTTTTTCCTTCCTAAGACAAATATGCTTTTTTCCTAATTCCCCCTAGAATATTTAAAATACCAGTTATCCCTACTTGACTTGTCTAATAGAATGCTTGCGTTTTAGAAAAATAACTAAAAATCTGCTTGTTTGTCTGTGGTGGAACAATACTGTCCTGGTATGAGGTGTGTGGAAACAGCTAAGCACAATGTTGAAGCATTGCTATTTTTCTTTTGAGAAGGCTTTTTGGAGCTCAAGAGTTTTGTAATACAAAAGAATAGAAATAACAGTATCTGACAGAAGATGACACTGAGGAGTTGAGTGATTAAAGCATATAAAGAGGTAAAACAGTGAAGTATGAGATTTGGGAGTAAAATTAAAGCTAAATAAGTAGAAGTGGAACTTGGTGTCATTTAGCATCTGTTTATTTGATGCTTTTTTGATTTCTCAGAACTTATATTGGTGGCTACAGTTCAGTCATGAATAAGATAGTTTATATACTTCGGGGTTTTTTGTGACTACATTATTTCTTGATATCACCTCAGATTTTCTATTTTCCTTTCTCGTGAAATAATATTCAGAGAAGGTGATCAACTGGTGCTGCTTTCTCATTTTGGATGCTATTGCATACTAGACATTACCTTTCATCAAGTACTTTTATCATGTATTGCTGATTGTAGTGGTCAAACAACATACAAATAAAATACAACAGTAGTGGGGAAGGAAAAAGGGTAAGGTTTGAGTGAGATTATAAAAATGAGGTCAGAGTTGTGTTATGCAGAGATGTGTTCAGCATGCATGTCTATGTAAGCTTATGTTGTGGGTTATTGTCATGGCAAGAAAGATGAAAACTCTGGGGCTCATCTGCTTGCTCAAAGGACAGCAAGACTAAGCAGACAATTACAGTAAAAAAGACAATGAAAGGTGAAGAGAAAGGACATGAGAGAGAAGAAAGCACCTGAGTGATAATAAAACAAATAAAATGAAGTGTGTGCTTTATAAATATATCCAATAAAATGAAGCGTGTGCTGGTCAGTGGTGTGAGTCTCTGAAGTGATGCCAAAGGGCAGAGAAGCCATGATTTAGAAGACTGTTGGGAGAAAATGCAGATGAGTTCTAATTATTTTAAGGATTTTGCAGTTTAACTGTCATTTTACCCCTCAATTTCGTTTTTCAACAAAAAAAAAAAAAAGGAAGAATATGTAGTCAATACCTTTAGTCAAGACCTGACAAAAGAACTATTTTGGGTGAGTTTAGTGTACAGCAATGTATCTATCAACAGATGTCAAGTTAATTCAGGAGGTAAATAGATTTAAGCAAAGAATTGTGACATCCACTGTCAGCAGACCTCAAGATACCAGTTGCCATTGGATTTAATCTACCATAAAACAATGAGAATATTTCTACTTGATATTGAGAGATTACATTCTTCTTTCATCCAGATTGCTTTTTTTTTTTTAAGAGTCTACATCATAAAATTGCATCTTGTTGATATTATGCTGGAGATGAACTATGGGGAGAAGATGCTTTCTTGATTTGTGACAGCAGGGTTTAACAGGGTTTATGTGCAATATAATGATCATTATATCTAGTGTCTGAATTTATCTACAAAGGCATATTTTTGGTCCTCTTAAGAAAAGAGTGGAGGTGATTAGAACAAATTTAAATGCTGGTGAATGTGCAATGCAAATTGTATTAGATAATGGTGATCTGAGACCAAGGAGTAGTTTGTAGGGGGTGTAATAGCTTTTATTAGAGTAACTGTACACAACTGAGAGGGAGGGGAGTCTGAGGAGCTTTTAGAGCACACAAGCCCTATAATTACAAGAAAAGATTATTTTTTTTCCTTAAGAGTGAGTCTTATTAGTCTAATAAAAGCATTACTTCTCCATATGAAGCTGGACTCTGATACAGCTATTAGCAAAGTTGAATTTTTTTGTCTTTATGTGCATGTGTGTGTATGGGTTATTAAGCTCTGGAGCAGGCTGCTCGGGGAAATGCTTTTGCATCACCACCCTGAACATGTTCTAAAGTTGTGTAGATATGATGCTTAGGGACACAGTTTAGCAGTGCACTTGGGGTAGAGTGAGGTTGATGGTTAGACTGTGATCTTTAAGGATATTTCCTAACCTAAATTATTTTGATTCTGTGTAGGATAATAATAATAACAACAACAACAACAACTTGTAACAATGGGGAGGAACTACCACACCTATCAGTACAGGCTGGGGGCTGATCTGTTGGAGAGTAGCTCTGGGGAAAAGGACATTGATGTCCTGGTGGACAGGAGGATGACCATGAGCAAACAATGCACCCTTGTGGCCAGGAAGGCCAGTGGCATCCTGGGATGCATTAAGAAGAGTGTGGCCAGCAGGTCAAGGGAGGTTCTTCTCCCCCTCTACTCTGTGCTGTTGAGGCCCCATCTGGAATACTGTGTCCAGTTCTGGTCACCCCAGTTCAGGAAAGACAGAGATTTACTGGAGAGAGTCCAGTGCAGGGACACCAAGATGATGAAGGGAGTGGAGCATCTCCCTGCTGAGGAGAGGCTGAGAGAGCTGGGGCTCTTTAGCCTGGAGGAGACTGAGGGG
>JANHGL010015227.1:0-28611 GCA_024611195.1 Ceyx melanurus | reverse complement strand
GATCCTGCTCTGGCAGGGAGGTTGGACTAGATGATCTTCTAGGTCCCTTCCAACCCCTAACATTCTATGATTCTATGATAACCACCACCTTTTTATTCAGCACACATTGAGAAGTTCTTAAGTACTGCTTTCCTAAAAGCCAGTAAATGATGTTTCAAATAAGCAATTTTGGTAAAGGAGGTGACTACTGAACAAATCCATTCCTGAAAGGGAAAAGGTCATGTGCTTGAAATATGGCAAGATTTGCGCATCCTTTCTTAGCTCCAGCTTTGTGTTAGAAGGAAGATGCTGCTGAGTTTTACGGTGTTATTTGCACAACAAAAAACACATTACAATGCAAAGAGAATATTTTTACTCTGTTTTAAATCTAGAGCATCCATGAACTTTATTTTGAACAGGGTTTTTACATGATGTGGTTGTTGTGAATTTCTTACTATCTAGTGATTTTTTTAACACTAATACTTTGTTGTAGTATTCATCTTTCTGGTAAACATAGAGTACTTCAGTAGTGCTTAAACATACCCTCATTTGTCACAAGTAATACTCAAGTGGTACAGCTCTTTCTTATTTTCAGTTTGGTATTTTTGGAAAACAAATAACTTCCCTTATGCTTTTCTCAATGTCTCAAAGCAGCATATATTCCTGTTTCAATTGAAATAAATAAAATCACCAGTACTTATTCAACAGATACTAAATGGTACTGTTACAATTCATTAGAGCTTCATCTTTTATAAGCTAATAGACTATGAAATGTATGTTCAGAGGCAGTAATCAAAATAGTCTCCTGTAATTTCTTTATATCCCACTGTAATACTTATGCTATAATGGTTATAATGTAAGAAATAAAAAAAATAACTTACATCTGTGTTCATTTGTACAAAAGGAGGATACCACTTTAAGTAATTTATAAAATCAGTATTATTGTAGCTTCCTGATGAAGTTGTACATCTATTACTTAGTAGAAGTGGGGTCTTATGCCGAGGGTTTTAACACAGGGGAAGTTTCAAGCATAACATACAGTGCTCATGTTATCAAAAACTTTTTTCAACTAAGCTGCCATGTAAAAATATCCCAGGCTTCACTGGAGCTGCATGGAATTTGTGAGATTTCCACAGACATTTTTGTGGAATCAGGGAAAAATCTGTCTTTAAATAAGAACTTCCCTTCAAATGTTCTGTTTTCAGTGATGCTTATATTAGAGAGAGCTGTTAGAAATGACACACATCAGTTCTTATAGCTGTCTTCTGAAGACTGTCTGTCTGGAGAAGTAAGGCATTTCCTTGCAAGACATTGCTGTGGCATCTAAATCTTAGTAACTGGTTCTGGTACTGGTAACATAAGTCTGTTATGGCTGTTGATGTAACTCATCATGAAATGTTCTTCTTCCTTTAGCAGCATTAGCTGTCTCTTGCTATTACTGGCTTTTTTAGCTGCAGAGAGAGGAATGAATGGAACTTGCTGTCCAAAAAATCCCATCAGGAGGTGCAGTTTGGATGGCATTTATAAAACTTGACTGTCTCTTTCCAGTAGAAACAGTAGAACTGTTCCTGAAGAAAAGAGTATGTGAGGACTTTTCTGTTCTGCATGTTGCTTGGTGTTTTTTCTCTAATTTTTTTTTATTTAAAGAGAGAAAGGTTGCTTTAGGTGTGAAGAAAATAAGCATTTTCCATGTCTTCTGTAAGTTACTTCTTTAAAAGGTTTTTTTGAAGTAATGTTTGGAGGAACCTTTGGTTTGGTACAGTACAACTGCTTTATATTCCAAAGGAATGTGAGAAACAGAAAACCTCCATGTGTAGTTTATATGCTATATGAATTGCTTGACAATCTTAATAGTTGTTTCATTCTTTAAGGCAGTGAATGAAAAAGAAATGAAAAAAAAACAACCAAAACCCAAGTCCAATAATAGAATTGTTTGTTTATAAAATTATTTTTTAGTCCATTGGAACAAGAAAGATCAAAATTGTCAACGGGCTTTTGGAAGCATAATTAGAATAACACTTTTTACTCTTTATTTTTTTTTTTCCCCCTTGCAATTTTTTTGTTTTTAATTCTGCTGTATTGTAGAAAGTCTACTTCCTGCTAAATGCAATGTTGAAAATTCCCTAAGATGGTAAGGGATAAGCTACAAATATGGACTATCAGGCAAGCCCCGGAGATTTAGTTAATCTGACCTAGATGTTCTTTTGATGATTGAGACCTGCAGTATGTGAAAACACTTCTCAATTTCAAAATGAAACACAAGGATATCTGTTGTATAACTCAGCTGTCCTTGTAGTGACAGCCACATCAATCATTTCTGAACAGGAAAGGATTTACTATAAAAAGTTTGTAGCTTTGGAGCTGTTGAGTTCATTGGCATTCGGATCAGCAATGATATTGGAAGTTGTAAGTGAATTCAGCATTTGAATTTTATCATGTCTTAAAAGAGGATTAGCTACAAATGCAGGCAACATACTTTTTTCTATTTCAATTTCAAGAGCCTGTTGTGTAAGATGTTAATTCTTGACTTAGTTTTCAGCATCTTTTGTGTGAAATTGCTTGATAGCCCTTAAAAAAAAACCCAACCAACATTGAATGACTACAAACATAATTTTTTTTTTATAAAAGCCTACAAACATAAATGACTGGGGGGAAAAAACAAAAACATCAAGCCCTAACTGGAACAAAACCCAGTACCTGGAAAGCAAAACTGTGTTTATATATATATAAATACACCACTTCTGAATATGAGAAGCCACTATTTTTCTGTAACCTCTCGGGTTGAGACTATGTTTGTAGTAAAATTAAATACACAGGAAAGATGCTTCGTGTTGAAGAACTGTAGGATTAATGTCCTTACTTGAAGAAGAAGAATATACAAGGGTTGCACAAACTACTAGTTTGAATGATTGGATTGATTATATGGCCTAACAGTTACTCTGCAGAACACTGTTCTCTATTTTTTAGCTAATCTGAACAGTTTTAACTGCAGTTTTGCATTAGAAATTGTAATTATTTCGAAAAGATAGAATGCTAATAATTCTATGCTTGGAGAATACAGGAAAGGGAAATTATTTGTGTGAAAAAGACAGAGGGTAAATTGACATTTTTTCAGTGATAGTTGTTTTCACTGTAAATGATGGATGCTTTCCTCACAGGTTTGGGGTTTTGTTTTTGTATTATTATTTTAGATACATTGGACATAACTGCTGGCATGCCTGTAACAAGATTCTTTAAGAACTTTGAGTTTTCTTGTGTTTACTTAAGATTTTTAAACAGAGGAATTGTTAGCAGAGAAGAGGTACCAAATGGTAGTGATGTGGCTGAGAGTCATGGTTTTCTGCTTGCTAGGACACTGCAGTGGTGTTGAGTGTGAACTTTTAATCATTTCAGCATGAAGACAGGAATCATTTGATGGAAATCTTTACCATGAATAAAATGAAGTATTACTATGGGTAGTAGCAATAACTATTACCGTGGTGATAGAAATTATTTAACAATTTAGTTCATCTGAAAAGTGTTTTTAAACAAACTCTCTTGGCAATGTTTGACCAAAAAGGAAAACATCTTGCATAAAATAACTGCAGTTTCAAAGTCTTTCTTAAATGCACCTCACATGATTATTTCTGAGCTTGTAAACTCATTCAGATTTCAACAAACAAACACTATGAACTTTTATTATGAATACATGTATTATGTTTACTTTTTCATGGAATAATCTGGGTGAAGTAATGTGTTTGTTCTTGTGGAAATATTTTACAGACTCCTGGCTTGAGAGCACACCCTGGAAGGTTGCAGTGGTTTGCAAAAAGGTGTATATCAAATAATCAGGTATGTGGCTTATATGATATCTTCTGTGTAACTGTCATTATATTCCAAGAAAAATTGTTTTGAAATATTTCATTGCTTGATTTTTATGTTTGTGAAAGGATATGTGACAGGCTGATGAAGTGAACTTAATGCTTTGTGTAAATGCTGGTGTTTACTTAAACAGACATATTATTTTAGATGAATGCACACAGCAGGTAAGTGCACATATATAGAAAAATAATTGCTTGACTGAGGTTATAACTGTTCTTCTTTCTTTCTTTTTAAAGATGGAGACTTTGGAGCACTTGGTAGAATTAACTAAAAATCTATTTGAATGTGATAGAGATGAGATGTACTATTACATGCTCCAGCTGTGTGGTAAGTGAGCTTGTGATCTTTTTCATGTTGTAAACTGCTTTCTTCTGTGCTTGGAGATCTGAAATAACCCTGAATAGGAGAAGAGTTTTATCCTGATATGCAATTAATCTGGGAAGGGCTTCTGAGGAATCTTGCAAGAGGGAGCTGTCCAGTTTTCCCTTTTTGGTTTTGTTCTGTTTTTTAACTTGCTGACCCAAACACTAATACAGAACTCCTACAGCACAAGTCTTCCAGTCCAGGCTATTGTCTTGTGTACTGATTTGCAAGTTTACTCTGCTTTAGGTTTTAATCTACTTAAAAGAAAAAAAACTGCTGTTTGTTATATCATTCTAACCAGTAAAGAATGATATTGTTATATCATTCTAACCAATAAAGATCTGAAGTCTCCTGTGACTGAATCTGGTTCTAAAAGGTGGATTAAACAAAATAAAGCTACCATCTGCAACCTAACTTCTGTATCATTTATAAGAACGGAATATTTTCTAAAACGGGAAGTTCATTGTATGCTACAGGCATAGCATAGGGTTTATCTATAGTGGGTTTTGTTTCTTCTATATTGAAAAAAAAAAAAAAGACCATGATTCTTTTCATTTCCTGAACAGCCTTAGAAAGTTTCAAAACCAAACTGCAGTATTTCCCAGTTCTGGCTTAGCACATACTGGTTCATCATCAGAAATGAAGTGGGCCTGAAAAGCAATCTTGTGTCAAGAGGGAGGGAGCTTTCCTATTTTTCCACTCATCCTATTCACCTCTGGCAGTGACAAGAGTCTGACAGGGTGCCTGCTAGGAGGAGAATCTAAGAAGATTCTGTATCAGATTCTGTCACACAAAATCTTCCTTCTTCTTTCAAAAGACAAAACAAATTTCATCTATTCAGAGAACTGGAAAACATTTGTGGGTTCCTGTCACCATAAACGACAAAAACCATGCACATTCCTGCTTTCAACCTTTCTAGATGATCTATCAAAGCCACCCCATGCACAAGTACAGGAGAGATTCGTCATGCACCTAAGCCATAATTTCATATTTATTTTCAGCATATAGAAAAGAATTTACCATCTAGTCCAAATTAGGATTAAAAATGTTTTGGTTTGATTTTGTTTGCTTTCTTTGGTTTTGTTTGGTTGTTTGTTTGTTTGGTTTTTTTTGAATCATAGAATAATTTGTACTGAAGATCTTGGGATTTGCAGGCTTTCCCAGAGCTAGAACAGCTCAGAGTTAGATGACATCATGGCCATGTCTGGCAAAGCTGTGAGTGCTTCCAGGGGTGGAAATCACTTTGCTGCCTCTTCTGAAAAGCTGAAGTGATGCCAGAACCTTGTTGTAAATGGTCTTGCATCTTGAACAAGCCCAAGTAAATATCCATGTGTTTTCCTAAACCCATGTTACTCCTGGAAGGAAGGGAACATTGCACTGTAACATTTCAATACTGCTGAGCTAGGAGAAATAATTTCTTATTAATTTGAAAATTCATGCAAACTTTGGGGGTTTTGTTTTGCTTGTGTCTTCTGTATCCTCTGGATATTAAAAGCAGTTTTGAACTTTTCAAGCTGATCACATGAATCAGAAGCACATTATTAATTGATTAATTACTTTCCCAAGATACCTTTTTTGAATCTCTTCATGTATCCTCTAAATAAGCAATTATCTGTAAATTTACCTTTTATTTCAGAGAACAACAGTGACTGGCAAAAAGCTGAAGCTATTTGGACTAAAATGCAAGAAGAGAATGTTGTTCCTCGTGAGAAAACTCTGACCTTACTGGCTGATATACTTGAGAAAAATGGTCAGGTTGTTCCATTTGAGATACCCAAGGTAACTGTAGTTTCACTTTCCTAACAACACTTTTGAAAAGATTTCTTTCCATTGAGATATATTAACAGTTAACATTAAAGTAAATTAAACAAATGTATTTGCTTTGAAGGCTCAACTTGATGATACCAGAAGTTTAAGTACTTCTATGGTGGAAGAAAGAAAAATAAGGATGCTTTGCAAGAAAAACAATGCAAAAGGTAAATTGAAAACCACAGTTTTCTTCCCCTTCAGCATTAATTTTAAGGGTTTGGTCAACTACAGACCAACAGATACTTGCTGCTGCTTTTTGTTGGTTTGCTGGTATGTTAGGAAAGATACATGGTGATATTACCTGCCAAAGTTATGCATCAGAAGCTGACATAAGGATATTCTAAAACTTTAAAACATGTTATTTGAAATGCTGTTTGAAATTCAGACAGTCATAAAGTTGCCCATTTCAAAACTACCTAGGTATTGGTGGTCTGTAGTTTGCTTTGTACTATTGGATTAACATATTCTGGACTTTCAAATATATCCATTAAGCCCCAAAAACTAAACCTATATACAGGATTGATGTGAAAAATACAGGTTTTATGGTTCCCAGAAATTCTAACGGCTCACAAGTTCTATGGTTTAAGACATGGGAAGTGTAGTGAGAATATCAAGTGAAATAGCTGGAACATATTTATTTGGAAATCCTGATTATCTTTGTATGTACTATGACCTAGTACATGATTACTGGGCATCTCACTTGAAAGCAGAACAGAGAGTAGGATTAGTAAGTTTTTAAAAAATAATTTTGCCAAATAAAGAAGATTTATAAACACAAGATACCTAACTTTCTTTGAGTGTTCTCCATTTATTTGACAGGTTGGACACACAGCTTTTTAGATTCTTGAGTTTTTAGAAGAAGGTTCTGTCAGTCATTTGCTCAGTGAACTTCTGTTGTTAGTGGGTGACCCTGTAGTGTTACTCTACCACAGAAGCACTTGGAAGTCTAAAGGGGAGTCTGGATGTTTTGTGTGCAGGGGCTGCAGACTCATGTCTGTATAAGAATTGTCTATTACAGCAGGCATAAAGTTAATATGCTCAGGAAGTTCTTTATGCTGGTAGATTTGGGGAATCAAAAGAAAATTAGGAAAGCAGAAATATTTTCACTGCAAGCTAGTCAAAATTAATGGAATATATGTTATAACATTCCTAGAAATGCATCTTTGGCCTTTGAGATTGTAAATGATCAAGTGGAGAGTAGAAGGAAATTTAATTAGCTTTGGACCTTGCAGAGAGACTAGTTTAAAACAAAAATATGGAATCTGTCTGATAAGTCTATGATGACATTTGGTAGTGATTTTATCAGTAAATCATTCCTCTATATTATTTTATTTAAAGGTACAGTATTTGAGAAAAGGTGGTCTAGAGCTATGGGAAATTAAGGGGAAAAAGAGAACTGTTGGGAAACAGTTCCTGTCTTGTGGGGAAACAGCTCTCTTTGTCTTAAAAACTACACAAACTAAGTTGTCACTTTTATATAACAGTATAATGTAATTTTGATGTGAATGTAATAGGGCAGAATATAAATGCTATCAGCTTTTTGATAGGAAAAAGATTAACTTAGTCTAGTTACATAACTAATTTCATGAACTTATCAACTCTGACATGGAGATGTTTTGCAGATCTATTCTCCAATGTGCTTGAATTATGCAAAGTCATATTTTCTTTTTTGTCTTGATGCCTCAGTGTGAGAACATGACTCTAGGGGATCATGTTATACATATCTCAAACAGCTGCTGAAACACATTTGACTGTCTTGAGAACTGAGAATTCCTTGGCAAGTTGTCACTTTTCTAACAAATCTTTCTCCTCGAAATAGCTGGTATAACACAATATGGTTTTGAAATCAAGAACTTCCTCTTTTGAATGCTAATATACTTCAGTGCTTTTAGATGCCATCTGAAGAAGTAATAAGCTGATAATACCTGATTTAGACATATGTCTCAGTTTGAGAATCATATAGATATGCTTCCAATGTGCTACTTGCACTGGTGTAAAATAAAGAATATAATCTGAACGGGATATTCATTCTGAGGGTGGGATTGGCATACACACCAAAACGTCCTAGAACAGGAAAACAAGTTCTACCAAGATTTTTAGTTCTTCATTGAACTAGCCATTATAAGACCAGAATGAAATGTGTATTTACATTTCATATATATATTTCATGTACATCTAAATGTCTGAAGCAGATTGTGGATGGCAGTGTTAATTCTAATTATTAACTCAGGCTAAGAGCTGATGTGTTGTAAATAATAAATTTCATGCATCATTATTTTTGTGCCTGCATTTCAGGAGGTTTTTATATATACACTTTGGCTGAAGTTTAAGATTAAAACTAAAAGGCACATCAATAGGTCTGGTTTGGGGACTGCCAGCATCAATTCTGCAACATAGTGCTGCTAGTGTGACACTACTTGTGGCAGTAAGAGTCAAATGAGTTGTCTTCATCTTTATTTAAGAGTATAAGAAAAAACAGTGTTTAGCTGTGAAATTTGTAGTGATAGTTAAAACTTCTCAAATATTTGAAAAGTTATTGTAGTTAATGATTTGAATTAGCAAAGGGACTGACTGAGTTTTCAATTTCATGGAATGAAAGGTGATCACAGTTAAGATGTGTAAGGTCATTTGTGGTTCTTAATACAGCTTGCTGTATGTTACAGCCTGGATGGCAGTTTTTGCTGCATGTTTATAGCTGCATAATCTTGTTTCAGAAAAATAAATGACTGAAAAGTGTGCTTATCAGTTTTTTTTCCCCCTTTTTGGTAACATCTTTTCATACACTGACAGTTATTGTGAATGCATGAAATAAAACTGTTAATCAGTCAAACAAATGCAGCGTAGTTTACTTGTTAAATATCTGTATATTTGTAAATTGTATGTTTTGTATAAATCTTGTTGTAGCCAAATAATTGGATCTCCCCATGTTGGAATCACCTCCTATATTATTTGTTAAATGCTGTTGTGATCATGCACCAGACGCTGTAACTTTATACCCCAGAATTAGGTGTTGCTTTCAAAATCCTGACTATTCCTCTTCTAAGCAGCTGTGCTGGTATTTAAGCAACAGCCACATATAGAAATAAAGCAGGAGCAAACTTTTTGTATCATGGATTGCCAATTGGTTGTTGTACACAAGCAGCTTTGAATTAGATGTGACCAACAGTTTTGGACTCATAAGACATAAGAAGAGAATAAATAGATTTAAGATGGACCTTTTCAATGAGTAGGTGACATTTCATGTTGACTTTTTTTTTTCATTTTTAGAAGCCTATGATGTTTTTCTGAAAATGCAAGGAAAGAATGAGTTGCACTATCACTCTTATGACATCCTTATAAAAGCATTGCTAACACAGAATTGTCTTGAGGAAGCCATCAAAGTGAAGCAAATGTAAGGTTTTTCTATGTTTGGGAAATTTTGTTTGTGGGAGGGGGTGTTTTTAAATAATTTCTGGATCATTTTCTGCTAAGTCCTTATCTTCCAATGTGAAAACAGGTCAGGACTGCTAATTAGGAGCTATGGTAAGAAATACATCAGTGTTTCATAGCACCATATACCATATATTGCAAAGGTACTAGAGTGACAGTAAGTATTGCTAACAACTCATTTCAACCAACAGTTTCCACAATGTACTTGGCATCAGAACAGAAAGTCTGCCCTTCTGGCACTCTGCCTTTTCCTCTTCACAGCAATATCCAAACAGACAAGATTCCTTCACTGAACTGCCCATCAGCCTTCCCCTCAGTGCCCCTCCCTGTTGCTGTCCTACCCAGCTCACCCTCCCTGGCAGCTTGGCTGCCTGCCACGTGCCAAATGGTATGTTTGATTGTGTTGCCAGTGGCTAAGAGATGACCATCAACCTCAGAGCCAACACTTACACTTCTGAAATAAATCCAACCTGCTGTCATATGTTATAAGAATCACCATCATCGAGTTAACCTTTAATGAGTTGTTTAGCACACCACTTTAATTATTGCCTGTAATCTGTGTTCTGGTCAGATTATAGGCTTCAAAGCAGAAGTGTTAGTATTCCTCAATGTAGAGAACAACAAAAATTTAAGTAATTTAAGTCTTCTGGCATTTTCAGCTAAAAGAAGAATAGTCATTATCATTCTCTTAAGTACAGTGAACTGGGAAGTTCCTGTAGGTAAATTACATGATGCATAGAGTACTACAAAAATCTAATAATTTTTAGGCTAAGTTTAGTTTAATTAGATACATGACTTATATAAAGTAGTAACTAAAGCAGTTTGTCAAATAAAACTCGCCAGATTGGAAGTAACTGATAAATCTTTGTAACTCAAAGGTGGGAAGGAGGTATTGTAGAAGTAGAAAGAACGTTGGTAAAAAGTAGGTAGTTTGTTAAGCATTTGCAGAAAAAAAAATACTCTATGGAAAGGTTCTTCAGGGCAGAAATTTGAATCTTACTACTGCTTCCTGGCTCCACAGCTCAAACACACTTGTGTGGAAGATGTACAAAATATTGCATGTTATCAGCAGTAATTTTCAGATTGTAAGAGCAGAAAGAAGGTGGTGGCCTAGATCCTGAAATATGGGATTTCAGTGTTTCAGAATTCCCACTTGACGTAAGTGGTTTAGTATGGAAATTCAAAGTATAGGAAAAAATAACAAACTTCACACACTAAAAAAGTTAGATGTGTGTTTTAAAGGGCTAAACCTTGAGACATTTAGGGAAAAAAACCAGGATTTAATAAGTGGTTCTGTTCTTAGTCTCTGATCAAAGCCAGCCATCATAACCCCCGTGCTTTTTTGAACTACCATACTCCAGCATAGAAATGACAAAAAATGTCATTGTTAGGAGGCTGTAACAGCTCACTGTTGCATCAGGACAGCAAATGCTTCATATTGGCAGTGCTCGTGGTGTTTATCTGTGCTGCTTTTTTTTTTAGTTACATTACATCAAACATTTTCCAAAGTGTGTAAGTTTTAAATTATTCACTGAAATAGAGAAAGTGATTGTGTGTGTACTCATGGCTGAGGAACAGCAAAGCTGTGTGTTTTGCATACATTTCTGCATGCTTGACAATTTTTCCAGCCTCGTATTACAAAGAGATTACTCCTACAAAGCCTAAATGTGTGCAGTGGCCTGAAACTTGTGCAACTCCCAATATTTTAATAAAATACAGAAAACCTACCTTCATTTATATAAGCTAACATCTTTTTATTCTGCTTGCAGCTACATTTGAAATGTAAAGAATATTTATATATGCCTTGCTGGAACGTTAGCATGGCAAGAAAATAAGTAATTTTTTGGGGTATGATTTCAGAGGATTAGATAATGTTAAAGCTTCCCTCCTGTTATTAGAAGCGAGAAACTCCATGAGAAAGTAGAAGATTGCACTTGCACTCTGCATTTTTAAACCCAAACCCAAGGAGAATGTTACTGATCTGTTGGTCAAACCAAGTCTAGGAGCTCTGGCATCCTAGCACTGCATTTAGCCCAAGAAGTTTTAAATAGAAATTTAGGAGTATTGGAATGATGGATTAGTTCTGTAATAGTAGCTAACATCTATTTAATCACACTGAAGATTGGAAGATTGGAGAAAGTAAATCCTTTGTTATATGTAATTTACAGTCTCATGCATGAATTGTTGACTTAAGGGCTTTGACAGATGGGACAAAGGGAAAAAAAAAAGGCGGAACTGAGCAGTGGGTGCTTAGGCAGGGATTAAGAGGATTGGTTGGGAGAGTAAGAAAATCCTGAGTCCAGTGACTGCATTTCTGAGCCTGGGAGGCTGAAAGTGACTGAGAGGATAGTCATATTGTGTGCTATGTGAAGGATTTTCTTGGGATCGAGGAGAATAATTTAGCAATGACCCTGCTTACCTCCCAATCCGCTCAGCCTCTAAGTTCAAGTAGGTAGGCTGCTCAGTTGTTTGCCACAAGATGATCAGTGAGGTTTATCTTGATTGCTGATATGGTAAATGGCAATGCCCCCCTTTCCCGTGGGGAGATTTTGTCATCTAGAAATGAACATTTGTAAAGTTATCCTTAGATATTAAAATGTGGCTGGAGATCATTTAGGAATGGAAGCATTTTGTAGTATAGGATCAGTGTGATTGCTGGTTAGCCCCTCTCGACTAATTTCCAGAGAGTTGGAAAAGCTTTAGCAGCCTTACCAAAGATTTTTTTTGCTATAGATACGTGAAGTTTTGTATTACAGGAGATGAAAACTGGATAAGCGAAATACAATTTGAACGTGGCTGAGGCAGCAAGTGTACGTAGCAGGTTCACTTTAAAACCTGTACATATCTAGGTGACAGAAACTTGAAAATTAATCAACCAGATGATATGACGTTACTTCATAATGTGCTTTAGTTTATGTTTAAAATATACGGCGCTGAAAATAAATGTTTCATTTTTTATTGCTGAAAGAATAGTTTTATATTTTATAATTATGGTGACTATTGAAAAAAGAAGAGCGAGTATCCAGCTTAGGATACAACAGAACAATGCAGGGCATGCAGTTATTTTAGTCATCTAATATGTCAGCATTCAAGAATCTGAACCGATTGTTTAAAAAAAATCTTGTACTTTGTTTCTTTTGTTGCTCACTTCCAACTTTGTCATCTGTCAGAATGCGAAAAAAAATTATCCTTCTATAACCATTGACAGGATAACACAAAAGCTGTCTCCAGGTCGATATTTTGCAGCAATATTTTTAACATACGAACAGTAGTTTTTATAATTTCACCTTGGCGCTCAACCATTTATTATCGTATCAGAAGCATGTCAGTAATTCCTTTCTAAATGTCTGCTTCTTTTAGTGCTGAGACCCACATCAAGGGCTTCACACTGAACAGTGCTGCCAGCAGCCTCCTCATCATATCGCAAGTTAGGCGGGATTATTTGAAAGGTATGTCACAATGCTTGACCTTTACGTCACATTAATGCCTCTGCAGATTTTTCTTGTAACGCCCTTCGAATACTTGGATAAAGGAGTCCATTTAGCAAATTACCTGCTTATCAAGAGCCTTTTGTGGGAGCTGAGAGACGTAAATTACTGTACATGCATATATAATACAACTTGAATATGAATGTACTTGTCATTTGACCACTTAGTCCAGTTTCCATTCCATTTAACACAAGATGGGTTTTCTTAAGATGAATCACAGCTCTTCAGACATGCAAAATTTGTGCTCCAGAACGAGAGAAAGTACAGGCTTTCAAGTGCGTTAAAATTCACAGCACAAGTCATTTTGCTTTGGAAATTAACATACTTTAGAGCATCTGAAACAATTCCCAGCAGTTGTTTCTTGCATATTGTGTTGGTCGTGTGAGATCCCGGACGAGTTAAATGGACTGGTAAACGCGCCTGATTGTGCACTCAATGATTATAATATTGATTTAAAAACTTAATCAAACACTTTTTAATAGTTCTCCATCCCAACAGCAACAAAATATTGTTTGCTTTTCTTTTTGACGTAACAATGACAGAAAATGAAATGGTGGCTGAGGAGTGTGTAGGGATACCCACCAAGATGGTGGATGAAGTTTACATTGATATGACTTCAGTGCTTGGCATCAGTGGCTTTGCAGCCTGGAGTTCAGCTCCACAGCATTACGTTTTACTTAGTTGTGCTGTAGAGAGAGGAAAACTTTGCAAGGACATAGTTACACGTGCAGGGTCTTTTATCCCTGTGCAAGTTTACCATTGATAGGTATTTTTGCCAGTACCTTGAAGCATTAAAGCAGCCATACACAAAGAAAATGTATAACGGTGACTTGGATTTTACTGCTGTACCAGAAGACACACCAGAAAATCCATTTCTGATGATGCCTTCAGTTAATTTTATTGCATTAATTTGTTTGGATGTAGGAGCCCATACCCGTGTAACCTTGGCTACATGAACATACTCTAAGAGGGATTTTGAGATGCATCTTTTCACTTGTACTCTTTCTTGTACCTGATACACTTGTCTTCTTTCATATTCCTTCACTGCTCAGTCAGCAGTCTGACATCACTGCCAGGTGTCATCAACTGAAGTATTTGTGGTGAATGCTGTTGCTTCTCTAGCTCTTGGCAACTCTTAAATTTTTGCAGCTTTTGAGGCCTTCACCTGACTTCTCTGTCTTGATTTTATTCTAATAATTTTCTTTTTTTTTTTCCCAGTGTGCCATGATGTTCTGCTATTCCTAACTATTGCACATGAAAATTTTGTTCTTCAGAACATCAGTGATATTTCTGTATTCTGCCAGTCTCTTGCATTACTTGATTTCTTTCTAGCTAGCATTCTCTTGCCACATCAACCCTCTCCCTTGCTATACTCCAAAAGTTTCCCTTTGCACAATACAAAGTTTCCCAAGAAGTGTGTGGAATTTTATTTGTGTAAAAATTGCTTTATCACTTCATATAGTTCACCAGCTTTCTTTGTGTAATATTAAAACATTTTTTTTATGTCTTAGGGATACTTAAGAAACCCCAGGTTACTTTAAGAGTCAGAACTTGAGTTTCACCACAGGAAATTTGCAAAGTTTATAGGAAAGCCTTTAAAAAGATAAATAGTTGGTTTTCACAAGCACATATTTACCTGCTTTTAAGTACTGGAAAATGAAGGGATTAAATTACTAATTCAGATTAGTAGTAATGGGTGCTTTTGCATAAGGAAAAAAAACCAACCAAACACACCAATAAAAAGCCAAGCCAACAAACAAAACACAAACCCCAACCAACCAGCAAGCAAACAAAAAACCCCAAACAAACAAACAGAAAAACCCACCAAAAAACAATAGCAGAATGATCCTAGTGTGTAATTTATTACACATGCAACTTTGAAATCTTTCTCTACCTTTGTTATTGAGAAGACTGGTCATGCTCCATGCTAATTAATGGGAGCTCCACTCTTAGGAGAGAATTTGAACTTAGCTTGGGTTTTAAGGTTTCTTTTGAAATTTGGGAATTTTGCTCCTCATGTATTTCTCCTGATTGATTTTGTTTTCCTAAAAAAAAAAAAATCAGGGGGTGCAGTGTGCAGGAAGAAAACTTTCTGTGAAGAAAGATTAGGCATGCAGGATGTTTTTCTTCCTTTTGTAAAAGCTAATATTTGATTTCTGCAGTACCTGCATATTGAATTTGAATGTGAATGCTGTGGAGTTCAAGTGGGTGTATATTGTGTTAGAAGTGTTATCCCTTGGTATTATAATTATTATCTGATTAATCCTGCCCATGCTGGTAAAGAGTAGGAGATTTTTACCAGAGTGGCATGTCTTTCCATATATGTTTGCTCATAATAGAAAGTAAACTGACAAGAATTCTGGTCAGAGAAACAAGGGTGACTTCATCTGCAGTGGTGTGGACAATCTCTAGCAGATGGATGGGAGATTGATTTTGGGGTTTTCACATAGGCAATTGCTATCATTTTAGGAGTTCTTGGGGAAATTGTCCAGTTTTGAGTGGTTGGGGTTTTTTCCTTATTGTAGGCAGACTTGAACTGCACGCTTTTATTTAAAAATTAAGTGTTGGTAAACAGTTTTGTTGCACACTTAGACATCTGAATATTAGACTTCAGCAGGTTCAATAATAAATTGCATTTTCAAACTATTCTGAAGTATGCAATGTGTTTGAGTTTTAGTTAAGAAAATTGATTATAGATTGGAGGAAAAAAAACCCTAAAAGGTGATGACAAGGGAGGACTTTTATGACACAGTTGCTTTCCTTGAGGTAGATATTTAAAAAACAAGTGTCACAGGTATCTTAATGTGTTTTATTGAGTAAATATTAGAGCATTTTAACCTGAATATTGTTGAAGGTTTTTTACGTGTCTATCTATTGGAGTTACAATTCACTCTAGCAGTTTTGGGGCTTAAGTTCAGCAAGATAATTATTTTCTGTAAATATATTTAAAATATATTTAAAAGTGTAGGATTAATGATACTACTATTAATGATACTAAACTCTGATTTCCTCTTCCACCACCATTAGATGCCATGGCAGTTCTAAAGGGAATGCTTGACAGTGGCTTGTTGCCAACTAGACCAGCAGTTGTTGCTCTCACTCAGACTCTGGCTGAAAAAGGAGATCTGAAGAACCTGCAAGCACTTAAAAGGATGCTGGAGGACATCACAAAATCAATTGGTGTATCTGCCTCACTAATGGCCAATGCTATTGCACTGGCTCACACTATCAAGTAAGTATTTCCAGGACTGGTGTAAGTATTTCCTGGGCTACCCAGGGGGGTTGTGGAGTCGTCTTCTCTGGAGACACTCAAGACCCACCTGGATCTGTTGTTTGTTTCATCTAAAAGCATTAATTGTGCTCCAATTTATTGTGATATGAAATTAGTTTTAAAAGTGGACTGATGCTAGATGCTGTCATTTGAACTGCTTGGAAGTAGACTGTACACTTTGAATACTTCTTGCATTATTTTATTTGCATTTGCTTGACTTAAGCCATAATATTAAAAGTGTTTAGACAAAGGTACTAACTAAATGAGATTTAGTGTTGCTTTTGTATCCAAAAAAGCAGGCATGGGAAAAATTAGGTAAATAATTAATTGAATAGCATTAAAAAAATATATTTGAGTTGTGTGCATTAATTATTCAGATACCTTCTGTTAATGTTTTGATTTTTGCCTCTAGATTTGCTGAACACATTTTCCTCAAGCAGCTCTAGCTGAACTTTATTAATGTGAAAAAAAGGTGTGTCAGAATTACTTAGACTTTGTACAGGTCAAAAGTCATAAAAAATTTATTTTGGGGTTAATTTATTCATTTGGTCATAAATAGTTTTGTTTGTACAATATCTGGACAAAGTACTCAAGCAGTCCTGGGAAAGAACCTTCATGTATAAAATAAAAACTTCATGTAGAAAATAAAAACTTTAATGTAATTGCTTCGTTAGGTTTAGAAATCTTGATTTTAGAAACTAAGCCAGTTCAATCTCTCTTCCTAGCAATGACCTTGATGCTGCTGTGGAATACCTTGAGCCTCTGCTTATCTCTGGTGCACAGAATCCTGATCAAGCTGTCAGAAATATTTCCTATTTGTTAAGGAAGGTGTCTGAGGAAGGATTAGAACCAGCTATGGAAAAGTGTAAGTTAATTGCAATATTTAAATATTCTGACTAGTCAGAGGTGTTACGAAAGAACTATTGCAAGTAAAACCTGCTCAGTCAGCATAAATCATGCCTGTAAAGTTGACAAAAGTGGCTTTTCAAAGATTTTTTCCTTATGTACCCACCATCTTGCAGTTGGTGTGATGGCAGAACGACTGGCCAGTCAGTTTGGAATTTACAGACCTGTCACTGACCTCTTCCTGCAGTATGTCAGTGCAGACAGAGTGGAGGATGCCAGATCATTGTTGCAGGTAATGACATAACAAGAGAGGTACAGAAATGCTGGGAGCAATTCAAAGGTCAGCAGTGCTGTATAGCATAGCTTAGTACTAGGATGTTTTTGAATTACAGTGTGAGTAGCAAAACATAGATTAGATTACCCCAAACCATCTTCTAGTACTCTAGTACTAACAGCAGCAGTGCATGCCACAGCCTGAAGGGGTTTTTTTTTTCTTCTAACAACCTGAATGAAAGAAAGACTTGTATATAGCTTGAAATTCAATCCAAATCAAATATTCATTTCAGTTTTCTGCTAGATATTAGCTGCTTCTTGCAAATCTGTTTGAAAGATCACAGTATATTCTATATTTTGGGGGACAATATTTCATGTTAAGTAGAATTTACATTATTGTAGATCAAGTATTCTACTAATAGTAACTAGATGATAGTCATAATGACAGCCCAGTGTTACTTTTCAAGCAAGTAAACCACAACCTCAGTGAATTATTTTGCTTGCAATAATCTGAAATACTGGTATACAGATGGAGAATGCTGCTGTTTCTTGAACTTTTGAATAGACTTCTAGAGGCATTTTTGAAAGCAAGGAGTGTCTTTTGTACTGTCTGTAGGGAGAGTGATTTTACTGATGAAAGATCAAAAGCAGTTTGATATTTCAGCATGAAAGGGGGTGAGGGAAAACATTTTCCAACTAGTCTGTCTCTTTCCTCTCAAAGCACCTACTGACAGTGGGCAAGAATGTCTGGAATCAGTAATGAAATGTTACATGTTTCTTCCATGAATATTTCACCTCTGTTTAGCACTGTAAAACACTTTTTTTTTGTCAGAACACAAGTACATTTTTCCCTCAGTTTGCCTGATGTGAAAAGGTGTGAAGAACACACTCAGTACATTCATAATGCTAGAAACAACAATTTCTTGTCTGCATCTAAAATACTAATTAATGTAGGAAATTTATGGTATGTGTGTTTTTATATGTACAGTGTTGTCTTCCTGTGCACTTTGGTACTGATAAAATACCATCCAGCTGGCAAAAAGCACTGTGCATTGGAAGAATTTTAAGACTGACACTTTGAGGAACATAACTAAGATACTGTCTTGTATATTTTATTTTGCCCTTGTTTCTAAAGTAAGAGGGTTTTATCTGGTCTGTCTCAAACTTTAAGTTCAACTTCTTTCTCAAACACTGTCTATTGCAGTAAAAGCCTTTTATAAAACAGAGAGATTGAAATCAGTCCTTTGTATGCATAAGTGTAGGTAATTATACTTTAAAGAGAACTTGCTTTGTACATTTTAATTTTTATAAAGAAACGAGCAGTTATCTCCCTGACACCTTATTAAATGTATAATTAACCTTATGATCCCTAGCTCACTTGTGAATGCTTGGCAGTATAATTGGAGAGGAATAGTGTTTCTCTTTTTCATTCTTCTGCAGTCCTAAACCTCGTTTTTGTGGTATGTTCAAGCATTAGTTTAATTCTTTCCCCTTTTGTTTTAAGCAAACTTTACACCTACCATTTAAAAACCAATGTTTACCAAAAGGTGCATGAAATGAATTTGTTTCCCATGGTAAGCAGTGAGTTTCTTTGCTTTTCATTTGTTTGGGGATTTTTGTTTGTTTGTTTTTTTCAAACTAATGGTCAGTTATTTACCTGGTAAATAAGTAATATGTTAGTATATATTTTAAATATTTCTGACTGGAAATGTTTACCTTAGTAATTTTGTTCTCATGAATGCTATGTTAATTATTTATTTTTCTTTAGAGGCATGGTGCATTAGTTGAGGACAAGAGAACTTTACTGAGTTTTATGGCTAGATCAGCATCCAGACCTGGACAGGTATAATCCTTTTTCATGTATATCACTGCATATGTAGTAAAATACTATTGAACCTCTGTTGAAGTGCTTTGGATCTTAAACTTCATATCTATGAGTTTCTCAGGATTCTCAGGGAGAGGGGAGGTTAATTAACAGAGCTGGTTGCATTTAAAGGAACACTTTATCTCTGGGGCATGATGGAAAGGAGAAGGTAGTTAATATTTCTCTATTGCTTCATAAATTTCCTGCATTTTGGATATTGTATTTCATATTCTACAAACACTGTGCTTTAAATGTTTTACTGCACTGTCCAGTATCTCAACCTGAAAGTACTTATTTCCTTGGCTACATTGAATTAAAATGAAAGTTCAAACCTCAGTCTCTCTCCTGTAATAAAATGCCTCTGTTTACATTAAAAGACATGTTTTATATTCCTTGTTCTGGTGGTTTGGGCATGTCTCTAGTTTGAGCATCTGTTTAGATTCCAGGCTTTGTGTTCATTCTCAGTTATTCAGAATGCTCTCATTTATGTGGCTGCTCTAGTCCTGTCCCTCTCCTCATATGTCTCCCTCAAAGTTATAAAAAAACCCAACAAACAAAAACAAAACCCACAAAAAACCCACCCAAACAATAAAAAAAATTAAAAAATGACCCCCAAATCCCCAAACAGTCAAATCCCACTACACACAAAAAACCTCAAAACACTGAACAGAGACCAACAAACACAGGCAACAAAAACCAGAAAACCCCAAATCACACTCATCTGTGCAAAGTCACATCGTTTTCTTTCATAGAGTAGCATCAGAAGATAGTTAGTACACAATCTAGAATAAATACTTTTCCAATGAGGGAAAATGCTCATTTATGCTCTGTAGACACTGCCATTAAAGACTCACAGGCTAAGAGTTCTGAAGTGATGATAAACATGATGATCATAAACACCATCCTTTGGTGTCAGCAGAAGAAATAAAAAAACTTGTAATTTTCTAGCTTTTCAAGCTGAAATTTTATTAAGATAGAAATCTTAATAGGAATATGTGATAAAGATGTTATTAGTTTCTGTAAACTCTTTTAGTTCAAGACCTGAGAGTTTTTGAGACGGGAATCAGAGGTTGAGGGAGGGAAGTTCCAAATGTAAGTATGTTAGCTAGTAATCTGACTTATTTTTAGCACTGGTCACAGCTCCTTTTGACCTCAGCTCAGTGAAGGCTGCTGAGTGGTTTGTTTTGGTTTGTTTTTTTTAATTGGCTGAAATCCTGACACATCCTCATTAATACATTAATTGCTTCCTAAAAATGAAAAAGAGAATTTAATGTTTAGGCTTTTTGAGTATGGATTTTAGTCCCACATTTTGTTTGTCTGATTTATCTGAGTGTTTTACATCTGCATATGAGAACTTGGGGAGACTGTTATGTCTGTTTGCAGTTGCTTGGTCCATTTCTTGTTATCTGTACAGTTAATTTCACTTAAAAGTTGTAAAATAATTATTCTAACTCTGGCAGTTTGACTTAGTTCTTTAAGATTTGAAGCTAATACTCTTTTTCTCTGTGCATAAAATTTCCTAGGCAAAGAAGATTGAGAGGCTTCTGGAACTGATTCCTGAGCATCTCCCCACAGAAGTTTCATATCGTTACCTCATGAGATGTTATGGTAACTTACTGCTCTTGGGACAGAGCACTGGGCTCTTTTTAATCAGCACTGGGCTGCTTCTTTAAGTTTATTGGGTTTTTTTTTAAGTTTATATTTATTTATATACTATCCTAGCCAGGGAGAGGAACCAACTGTCTCAGACCTTGAATCCTTTACAAAAGGAGCTGTATTAAATTAAAGGATGCTGCTACAACAGAGGGTCTTCATTGAGTAAAAGGTGTTGGAGAAATTAATGGCTTTTAAAATCATCTTTTTTTTATCAAAAATCAAGTAGTAATCAGTAGATTAGTTGCTTTAAGTGTGTGTTTCAAAATAATCAGTGATCAGCACTATTAGTAATGTGTAAGGACCTTATTGTTCCTGGTGTAGATTCTTTATACCTGTTTTAATTTAGCTGAAGTGAATATTCCAGATCCCTTCATGTGGATTTACCTAAACAGCTGAAGTGCTAATCAGTTTTCTCTATAGCTATGGTTTGTCAGAGAGGAGCAGCTCTAAAAAATCAGGTTGCAAATAACGTGTAAAGAAGCAACACTTACTCTTGAACAAGCAGGACAAATAGCACCTATGGCAATGCTGAGCTGGAAGCTTGTGTCTCTGCTCTAGTGTGTTTTGCCTTCTGTACTCTGATATGGCCCTCCAGTTTGATTATAGTCTTCAAACATGAATTACAAGCAAAAATATATAATGACTAAGTCCTTGTGCTCCAATCTATCACAGAGGATTAAGTAAAACACTTCAAACCCAGATACAAGATGTGGTGTTGAAGTAATAGAAACTTCACTGTATTTGAATCAAGGTGTAGAAGTTCTCATTATGATGTAGTATTGAATTTACAGCATTCAGTTGCATAGTAGTGTTCAAAACAGCAATCACTGACAACATTGTTTAGCCCCTTACTTTCATTCACAGCAGGCTCTTCTCTAACATCTTGCTAGGGTTGGGCTGGATGAGTTGTACTAGGGTAATTTTGTATTTTTTCTTCATTTCATCTTCCTGTTTTAAGGAAATGAGGTGGTGTCCTGCTCTTGGGATATTCAGAGGCATTGCCTGTATTCTGTGCTTACAGACCTGTCCACATGAATAGCAATTTAGCCCTTTCTTCCCCTCCTCTCTCCTCTTCTATTGTTGATACCTCTGCAGAGGGTGTGTTAGTTTCATTTGGCTGTTAAAATGATTGTCACCAAAACATTTAGCAAAACTGAACCTGAGAAGGCAGTGCTTATGTTGTATTCTAGCCAAGATCTTTCATTTTAAATTTATTCTATTGTTTTCATCTTGCAGTTAGTAAGCTTTAAAACATGATTTCTCAATCTGGGCTAAGTCCAACCTTGTTGTGCCATCATATTCTACAGAACAAATACTTCTCCTATCAGCTCCATTGTTATTTATAAATAACTTTTATAAGTAACAATAAATAATCTTCTATGTGTTTAGTAAAGCTATAGTAGAATAGAGATCATAGCTGAAAGCAGTCTGAAAGTTTATCAGACATCCACAAGTGAACAAATAAAGGGACATCTATGCCTTCCTTGTCCTGAGCTATGATCCACTGCCAGGACTAGATTGCCTTCATCTGGTGAGATGCATAATCCTTTTCTCTATACCTTCTAGAAGGAGGAGATATGTAAAAAACACATTTGTGTGGTCCATTAAATGCAAGCTAAGTATTAGCTCTTTTTTTTTTTTTAATGTTTTCCATACAATAAATACATCTATTTTAAAGAAATAGAAATTTAATTATTTCTATTAGGCTCTCATTAAGCCATCACTTCATGCAATTTCTGCAGTAGCCTCCCACATACAGAAAGGATCTGAGCCACTTGCCAGATGTGAGTGGGAAGCTTTTTCTCATGAGAAAGGGTCACAAGTTATCCATTTCTCCATAATTAAATCTTTTTTTTTTTTTCTTTAAGAAACATTGTTTTTATAGCCTCTGTGGCTGTAAAGATTGTTTTAAATGTGAAAAAGTAAGACCTGAGACAGCTCCCAGAATGCACATGCTTGCATTTTCCCAGGCAACAAAATGAGTTTAACTGGACATGATGGCTTCCTTGTTGTTTACAAGGTGCTAGGAACTGAGCTACTGCTTCTAGGATCTGAGGACAGCAGTGAGACCAACAGGTTCACTTCATTTTCCCCTGATGCTTCTGGAGCAAATGACTTGGCAGCAGCAAAGTCTGGTTAAACACCTGTCCTTGGAGGAGGAGTTTCTTCCCTCTCCCACTTCAGAGGGAGCAGAAATGTTATTGTCACTTGAGCAGTTAAGGTTTGTAATAGCATTAGTGGGTCAACAGAAGTTTTGTCCTGCTGAACAGGATGAAATGGGTTTTTTTGTGTCCTAAAATGACCATCTAACCTTTGTTTTCTTTATTTCCTTTATAGTTTTGATGTAGCCAGCACCTGTAACTAACAATATTCTTTCTCTTAAGGGAATGAAACTGTTCTTGAGTTCTCACATGCTGAGCTTGGGTAGTTTTTGTTGTAACTTTTATTGATATTTTTTATCATTTGCTTCAGAAAGAGGCACAGCCCTGTATCTCACACCCAGGGTGGTGTGTTCTCACTGCACAGCTCTTACTCCTTAGTGGTTCCAGCACATGCTTGAAGGAGTTGATCACCCAGCCTCAAATAAAAAGGCTAGAATTGCCGAATGTTCTGTTTTCAAGTGAACTACCAGTAGGATATGAAGAATATCCAGAATATGTTGAATATTGTATATGAAAATCTTCAGAATATATGTAAGAAAGTAGTAGGAATAAATGACATCATGGGAATGGGTGAAAAGAAGAACACTTAAACACTGCAGGATTTTTTTGTTATATTTTTTTCCTCAGAACTGGATGGGGATGTTGCTTCTGTAAAGGCTGTGTATGAGACAACAAAAGCAAAGAACATCCAGCTGCACGACCTAGCTCTCAAGTCTTTGGCAGCTTTTCTGAAGAAAGTAGGAGAACCTGTCCCCTTCCCTGAACCCCCTGTGAGTATTTCCTAATTAAGAAACAGATCTGCAGAACTGTGTATGCTCAGTGTTAATAAAACCAATTGCATGAATAATTACATAGGGATTAGATCTCTGCAGAGGCTCCTCAAAGGAGGTGATGTGTGAAGTGCTGAGTGTTGTAGCCTTGCATTGGATTGGACTTGAGGAAAAAAAACCTCTTGGGGCTTATGATATTTAAGCTAACTGATCTGTATCAGGCACATATCTACAGGTGTACTTCTAGCAAGTGCCTTTGGGGCATTTAGCTAAGTGATTGAACTTTGAAAGGCTTATAGAATGTCTATTTCAATAGCAGTTACTGCTTTGGGTTGTTTGCTTTCCTTTGTTGGTTTTTTTTTCCCTCTTTTTATACTCCAAAAATCAGTGTTTTGCTGTAGTTCTGTGAAGATTTCTCCATCCTCTTTTTCCGTATTGATTCATGATAAACATGATTTTTCTCATTTTGCAAAGAATTGGGTAAAATTTTGGCATAAAAGATTTGCTCTAATCTTTTAACAGCTGTTGAGTTTTCTTCTGCATTTGCCACGATTTATAATCTGCATTTTTCTTTAGACTGTGTAAATTAAAAACCTAGAATGTCTCTTTCTTAGATGTAACTAACAAAAATGAGTGTTTTTCAAAGTCACTGAAATGATTCATTTTATGATTTCCCTGTTCAATTTTTCTCTAAGGGAGCTTGATCTTTAAAAGCGTCTCAAAATTTTTTGACACAATTGCAGATTGCAGTTAAAAAGTATTTTCATTTTTTAAATGAAATTGATTATATTATTGCATTTTATAACAGAAGCTTCATTATGCATTTTTGGCAAGGTTATCCTTTCTCTTTTATTCTCTCTCTCTCTGGTATTTCTTTTAATTATACAGACTTCAATACAGATCTAGTTTTGCATGACAGAGAAGAATAGATTTTGCTTTTGTCAGGACATAAGACTTTGTTCAGAATTACTAACTTCTCATTTGAAATAATGTTAAACTTGTTTATTCCACTCTACTTATAGGAGACATTAAAGTTCTACGTGGAGAAATGGAGGAAAAGAAGACTGGAAGCATCATGAACAGACAGTCCTTTATGATTTAGTTGTTTATGAAATTGTTTAAATACTACATTCAATAAAAAAAGAAAAATAAAAGTGTGTTGTCCTGTATAATTTTTAATATAAATGTGCATTTAAGCAACACTTTCTATAGCTGTAATTGATAGAAACATTCATTTCAGGAATGCTTTTGAATTGCTAATCAAATGTCATGTTGCAGCTTTCTAGGGTATTTCTGTTTTGATGTATGATCAGCTACACCCTCAGCTGTATTTTGGCTCCTGTTGATTCACCAAATATCTGTATATCAAGAAAGTTTCTAGAGTGGTATGTAACTGTAACTTAAACAGATTGACTTATCCTTTATTGTTCTTTGTCTAGTCAATGTACTTGGAGATAAAACAGTAAAGAACATCATCATCTGGATTCACCTGTACCTACCCAGAAAATAAACATATCCTTTGTAGATTTGACCTAAACATACTTCTCTTGTCTTAAGTATCTCATGGGTTACAGTAGTTGTGTTGTAGCTTTAAGCATATTTAATTAATTCTCATACTGTTAGTTCAGTTAATTTTACAGATACAAGAACTACATATCTATGAAAACATGCCTTTTAAAGCAGCGCCCATTATTTATGGGGGTAGCAGTTTTTACTTGCTGGCATGTTTCATATGCATAAATGTGGGAGTAGACCTACTCTGAGGTGATATTTTGCAGTCCAGAGATGTGGGATTATGAAAATAAGACACTTGTAAATTACAAGGAAGAAAGAATACATAGAAAAGACATCCATTATTTTTGTGAATAATGGTGGAGTCTCAGAAATGTGCACATTGCATAACAAATGAAAGATGGAACCCATGTAGTACTTCAAAGAGATTTTAATGAAATGAAAGCTTATTTCTCTGTACTTAATAACTTTATTAATCTTAATATTTTCATTCAGTGAACCCTGTCTTTCTTAGGTTTTTCCACACAGGTAACACCTTGGTACTCAAAAATTCCATCAACATAGGATGTTTTGGTGAAATTTTGAAAGACCTGTGCAGGATTCTGAATATGTCAGAGTTAGAAAGAAAGTGGGACCTGATATTTTCAGGTAAAATTTCCAGTTCATTAACAAGTATATTTAAGAATCCACAGAAAATTCCTTCTGTGCTTAAAAAATGAGGCATAATGAATCAGGGGCTGAGGAGAGAGGTAAGTGTTGTTTTCCAGACAAAGTGGACAAATCCTACATGGGTCTGCTCCACTGCTGGTGTGGTTTTACAGTGACCTTCATTATTTCACAAGTGTAGACTCTACAACATACTGCACCTACGTTTTTCTCTACCCATCTAGCACCCTTTGTTCCTGGCTTGTCCAGATAAGGCATTAACATTGGAAATTTCATTCATAGTCTAATAGTTGTGTGCCCTATCTGAAAGCAAGCCCAGGCACTACTCAGTTTATTTAATTTCAAAAATAGGGATGCTGCTTTTTTTTTTTCTAAAGCTACAGCTACATTACATGTGTTTCAGTGTAATAGCAGCATAATTGAAGACTGTCAACTAGTTGGCAACCCTTTCTCTAGTACCACAGCTCTTGTTTATAGAGGTCATCTTGTGAATCTCTGTCTCACAGCAGTAGCCATGCTCCAGTTAGTGGAGTTACATCTGAGCATAACTGAAGGCAACAGGCTTGTGTGCTATTCAAGATAAGCTAGCATATAGGATAAGAAAGATATTATTAGTTAGAGCAAACACCAGATCATCATAGAGGAAGATCTGTGTAGATCTGAACTAACTTTTTAACAAGGAGATGGAATCTTGTGAGATTGTGGACCAGGCACAATTGATTGTCAGGTGCTATCTTCATCATGAGCCTGTGCTGTGCTACTGGCAGGTTGTGTTTGCTGCCTTCTGAGGCAAAAAAAAGCAGCACACAAGGCTGCAGTCAGATGCATGGCTGCATGTTGCTAATGTCTGTGTGATGTCTGACCAGGCAGGGTTAGTACTAGTTAGCATTTACATGGGTTTTTTCTTAACTGTTTGGACTTGAACTCTTAAGAGAATAATGCCTTGTCATTTAATAATTGCAGTGGTGGAAATGGAAAGTAAATTTGATAGCCTGTAACAGAAGAATATAAATTAAATTGTTTTCAGCTCTGTAATTGCATTTTGAGTGACCTTATGGAAAGGTGTGGGCTGAACAAGCTGGCTGCTGAGCCAATGACACATCAGTGAGGCACTGCAGGAGCATGAGACCAAACAGTCCCAAGGTTCCATGGCAGCAGTGACAGGGCAGTGGGCATGCTGAACATTTAGGATCATGTTGCAATAGCCTGGGTCCATGGAGCCTCGTGGCAGAGGTGGGAAGGCAGAGATTATTCAAAGCATGGGCAAAGGCTGCCATTGTGTGATAATACTTCTGGTTTTCTGTTCCAGTAAATGTTCCATGTACAATTAAGGGATGATTGCACAGAAGACTGCTGTCTCTCCTGTCTTTAAAATGTGGGACAGGGAGAGAATTGTGCCACTCTGGGACACAGTCATCTCAGTCTGAAACAAGGTTGTGCTGGAAAGGGTTTGCAGAGTTGGCATTTGTGCTGACTCTTCTACAACGCGCTTGAAATGAGAATATTTCCTACCCATTGTTGTGCTGAGGCTCAGCCATTTCAAGCATAAAGAAAAATGCTGTTTAGGAGGTTAGCATTTCTTCATCAGATAAATAGGCAGCTTCATTATTTCGTCATATTCAAAGGAAGAAACCTGTAAAATGACAAAATGCAGAATGGCAGTCTTGCAAAATTGTCATGGTGATTTAGCAGTTCAGAGACCAAACATACTCTGTCACGCTGACCATGGCACACAGCCCTTGAAAACAGAAAAGAATCATTAGCCACTGGCTAGTGGCTGCCTGGGACTGTGCAGGAGCCAGCCCAGTGCAGTGTCTGTGAGATAGCAGTGTGCTTTCCAGAGGCCTCCGTGGGAAGCTGAGTGTGCTGACGTGAGGTGACCTGACATGTTACTGTAAAAAGCAAATTGTGGGAGCGTGTGTGTGTTTGCATAATACTGCATCTTGATTGGGTTTGAAAGGACTGGAAAAAGCTTGCTGCTTGAATTGAGATGACTTCATCTCCCTTCTGTGCCCTGCACCACATTATCAACTCTCTTCTTTCCCCCACTCCCATTAGGTAGGGGCAGGAGGAGGGTGCTTTCTGGTTTTTGAGCTCAATATGGAAAAAGTTTCCTTTTTAACTACCAATATTGTCATTTTGGAGCATGATAATTACATGCTGTAGTTCTATCCTTATCTACTAAAACAGTTTGTTCAACTCATTCTCTCCCGAGACCTTTTCTCCAGCAAGAACTGTAGCATTGTAGGTTAGTAGCTGTCTTCAGACTTTCTTAATACGTACCCACTGTTGAAAATGCAGTAGCTGAATAGATCATGGTTTTGGCAGTGACAGCTCAGAAGGGTTTTATAGATGAATGCCTGAATCAGCAGGTTTTCAGCTGCAGTATACAGTAACAAGGGAGGATCATAACAGTGCAGGTAGTATCATGAGTGCACATGTTAACTGAGAAATAGACTTGAAATATGCTCACCACACTACTGCTGAGTACTACCAAACTCTCTTTAGGAAAGACATGGACCTGAGGGAACAGGTCCAGAGGAGGCCACAAAGATGCTTAGAGGCTGAAACAGCTCTGCTGTGAAGACAGGCTGAAGGAGCTGGGGTTGTTCAGCCTGGAGAAGAGAAGGCTCTGGGGAGACCTTAGAGCACCTTCCAGTAC